>JAFLJL010002569.1:26835-38426 GCA_018398815.1 Conus ventricosus | reverse complement strand
CACACACACACACACACACACACGATACTTGGGTAGCGATCATCTTCCCATTATTATAACATTTAATGAAATGACAGAGTCTTATGAATCTCACGTAGACAAAATTCCAAAATATAATTATAAACTTGCTGACTGGGAGAAATTCAAAAATAGTCTGGATGCTTGTCATACTGAAAGTGTTGATACTGATAACATAGACCAATTATATTCATACTTTACTTGTGCCATTCTTAGAGCTGCTGATGTTAGCAATTCCAAAGTTCCATCCAGTCAAATCAAACAAACATTCAGGAAATATCTGGTGGACACCAGCCTGTGATGCAGCCGTAAATAAGAAGAAATCAATGTTTAAGATATATCTAAAAGACAAATCACCAGAGAATCTAATTGCTAAAAGAAAAGCAAATCATCATAGCAATATGGTAATAGCGCAGGCGAAAAGGCAATACTGGTCCTCTTTCTGTACAAATGAAATTTCAAACCATACAGATCTCCAAAAAGTTTGGAAAAAGTTTCATGAAAATGAAAAAAGGTGTAAATTTGCCATCTTGTCCTATAAGACTGAAGAACAAAGAATTTCCGTCCAAACTCAGAAAAGGCAGAATTATTCGCTGATATGTTTTCAGACTCTATGCGTCTAGAAGGTCTGGCCCATAAAAATAAAACATATAGAACTGAAGAAGAAGGAAAAGATGAATACAAAGATCCAGTTAGTGACAACAGTCACTTCATCAATGCTCCAATTACTTTTGATGAAGTCAAAGATGCACTTATATCTCTTCCCAATAAGAAATCATCTGTAGGATTAGATATAGTTTCTAATGATATGCTTAAACACTTGCCAGATAACTTTGTTTTTTGTTGCATAAATTGTTTCAGAAATGTTGGGTTGAGGGTGTTATGCCAGAACACTGGAAACAGTCTGTCATCGTTCCTATTCTAAAGCATGGTAAAAACTCCAGTGGACAAACATAGTTACAGGCCAATTGCTCTAACCTCACATACATGTAAACTTCTGGAGAGGATTATTTTAAGAAGATTGGTTCATTATTGTGAAGTAAATAAAATCATTCCCATTAACCAAGCAGGTTTCCGGAAAGGCAGGTCTGCAATCGATAATTTGGTGAAACTTACAACAAACATAAAACAACAGTTTGCGAGAAGAAAAAACGTTATTGCAACTTTCTTTGATATCAAGAAAGCCTATGACCAAGTCTGGCATGCCAAGCTTCTTTATAAACTTAAACAGACTGGTTTATCGGGTCATCTATACCATTTCATTAAATGCTTTTTGAGTAAAAGAAGTATACAAGTTAGAGTAGGGAATTCATATTCAAATTTTAGATCTCTTCACATGGGCTTGCCACAAGGTTCCGTAATTGCACCTCTGTTATTTAATATCTTGATGAACGATTTGCCATCACATTTGTCAAAACATGTAGTATTAGTACAATATGCAGATGATATCTGTATATGGATGATGTTTATTATGAAAAGAAATACATCTAAAAGGGCATTAAACTATATCAAGAAGCTATATCAAAGGGAACTTGATAAAATAAACAATTATATGGTCACAAATGGTCTTGCATTATCTTCAGGAAAGACTCATATGATGCTTTTCAATAATGGTAGTAATCCTGCTGAGCTACCTATGTTAAAATGAAAACGAAACAATTCAGTACAAGGATTCGGTAACATTTTTGGGTTTGTTTCTTACAACAAAGCTAACGTGGAACGCTCATATCAACCATATTGTGACTAAAGCAAGAAAATGCTTAAATTTTTTAAAAGTAATAAGTAAACAATACTGGGGACAAGACAGCAATATTTTGAAACATCTTAGCACAAACATTAATTCGATCAAAATTATCCTATGGACAAGAAATATTTTTAGTGCTCCCAAATTATTTACTTAAGAAACTTCAAAGTATCGACTGCAAAGGATACAGGCTTGCTCTTGGTGTACCCTTCACGCATCAACCTTCGGAACTTATAAAGAAATTGGAGAATTGCCTTTGGATGAATATCGAAATCTTGCATGTGCAAAGTACGTTCTTAGGACCTCAACACCTGACAACTTTGTCTCGGAAGAAGTACAAATAAAATCAGAAATAAATTATCCTAAACGGGCCAGACAGATATCTTCATTAAAGCCAATTGGCTCATATGTATCTGACTTACTTAAGAGTCGGAAATAAATCCACAGTGTATTGATGCACAGCAAGTAGTTTCTCCTTACCCTAACTGGGAGATGAATAAACCACATTTTGATATCAATTACACTGATTTGAAAAAGAATGAGAATCCAAATATTATGCAAAGTGAAGTCCGATTTTACCTAGAGAATAAATACCCAAATCATTTAAAGGTATACACAGATGGCTCACTCTTAGATGATCACCGTGCTGGTTCAGGTTTTGTTATACCAGCTTTAAAAAAAGAAAAGTCATACTTCATTGGTAAAAATCGATCAATATTTACCGCCGAACTCGTAGCTATACTTATGGCTCTTAATTACATAGTTGATCTTCCGTTGAACATTTTTCAAATTTTATTCTGCGTCGATTCTCAGTCCGTACTGTATGCTTTACGTTCATTTGATTACAAGAAAAAATCCAAAATTATCAAAGAAATCAATCAAATGATTACATTTTAAGTTTAAAGGGAACCAATATCACCTTTTGCTGGGTTCCTTCACACGTTGGTTTATATTCAAACGATTGTGCTGATAGAGCCGCAAAAAAAGGTGCAAGGCAAGACAGGGAATCAATAGAAATAAACATCCCATTATCCGTTACAGAAGGGTATCATTTACTAGAGCAAGCATCGTGGAACAAAGTTTCAAAATCTCTCCATAGGAAGGAGAAATTCTCTGGTCTCTTACTGAATTCGGTTAGTTTAACAAACAACATAGCTGTGAATTATAGCAACAGTTTTCAAATTTAGACACATTTACTTCGCTCTCTTATAGGATAAAGCTTAATGCCTTCAAAACAAAATTCAGCAAGAATGTTAAATGTCTGTGCGGTGAACAAATTTCAAACCAACACATTCTTCTGGAATGCCAGAGATTGAGACCTATTTTACCGGCTATTTCTGAAAGTTCTCTTGACAGTATTCTTGAGAATTTTAGTTTGTTGTTTGATTTTGCGAAGTGTTTACTACGCAGTTCTATGGGACATTTGTTATAGTTTGTGTTATGATTCAAAATAGTTATTTAAAGTTGGCTTTCCCATACTTTTTTTTATTTATTTTTTTAAAATTTTATTGCAAAGATTGTTAAAGATGCTTTTTTTTCTTTTCTTTTTTGTATATGATTGCAAGATGACCCACCCACCTCCTCCTCATGCTCCCCTCTCCAAATCCTTTCCCTTCGTCTAATATCACTAATGTGGAAAGACGTTAAATTGAAGACAACAACAACAACAACAACACACACACACACACACACACACACACACACACACACACACACACACACACACACACTCACTCACTCACACACACACACACACACACACACACACACACACACACACACACACACACACACACACACACAACACACACACACACACACACACACACACACACACACACACACACACACACACACACACACACACACACACACACACACACACACACACAACCACTCACTCACACACACACACACCACACACACACACACACACACACACACACACACACACACACACACACACACACACAACACACACACAAAAGTATACACAAAAGCACACACACACACACACACACACACACACACACACCACACACACACACACACACACACACACACACACACACACACACACACACCACAGAAGTATGCACAAAAGCACACACACACACACACGCACACGCACACGCACACACACACACACTCACCACACACACACACACACACACACACACACACACACACACACACACACACCACACACACACCGCGCGCGCGCGCACACGCACACACACACACACACACACACACACACAGTCCACTGCATTCATTCTCTGTCCATTTTACTTCTTCAGTGTGTCATTCTTTTGCGCCTATAGCTCAGACGAAGTCGGTGGCAGTGGCAGATTATGTGTGTGTGGTGTGTGTGTGCGTGCGTGCGTGCGTGCGTGCGTGCGTGCGTGCGTGCGGTGGTTGTGTGTGTGTGTGTGTGGTGTGTGTGTGTGTGTGTGTGTGTGTGTGTGTGTGTGTGTGGTGTGTGTGTGTGTGTGTGTGTGCATGCTTGCGGGCACACGCGCCATAAAGTAACAATTATTATCATTAGATCCAACAACAATGTGACGTTGTTGCATTTTGCGCCGTATCACCGCTCCCCTGCAGCTGATGAAACATTTCTGCACGCTAAGCACATTCCACACACAGGGTCTTGGTTTTGTCTTGTCTTCTGAAAGACTAGAACCCAGGCCAGTACGTTACATCGGGAGAAAGCAGGAAGGGGGAAGGTGGAGTGGCGTAGGGGAAAAACAGGCCACACACCATAATTGGTATTTTGAACAACAACAAAAACACTGTGTAATCCATGTAAGCGTTTTGAGCCCTACCATACACTGAGCCATCATTTAATGTTAAAGTGATAATCGATCAAACAACAACTTCCCACCAATTATTTCTCTTGCTTTGGGGGTCTTCCCGATGAGTTAACAAAAAATCTTCAAATACATGACTTTCCCCTTACAGTTGACACACATTTCAGGCCCTCCCACTCACCCGTGACCCTATCTTTGCACCAGTTACAAGAGCACAAAATAGTCCCATGCCTTTGATTTTCATCTGTCTGCTTGGAACCACTGGCTTGTGCCTTGATGGCCATAAGAAAGAAAAGGAGAAGAATCACTCGACTCTTTAAGCAAGGCCTTGGCGCATTGATTTGTGGTGTGCAGCCACATTCTACAAAACTTGAACGAGGAACCAGAATCCACCCATTTCTTAGCTGGCAGCACAAAATCACCGATGCGTTAAATCAGTGTCAGCATACAGATGTGACCATTGTGACAGAGACTGCCACTCTCGTATCGGTCTCTACAGCCACAGGCGATGCTGCTCGGGTCGAGCAGACAGCCCGAACAGATATAAATCTTAGGTACGATATACTCTATCCATGGGCAGCTATGACCAACGGAGGCCTACGACTACTACTATACAACTACTGCTACTACTACTACTACTACTACTACTACTACTCTACTACTAGCGTCATCCACAGGCTCACCTTTCCTGACGTCTGTATGGATCAACAGACAGGGAAATCCAGAGACTTCACTGTTCCCAGTAGTTTCGATTTGCAGTGTATTGTCGTGACTCATGAAAATGAAGACTGGAATAGAGTTTAATTCGAACTGATCCACACGAAGATCAGACTGAAGCAACAACCCGGACGATTAATTTTAAACATTATCGATACGTAATTCTGATTGCCTTTGAACCTGTGCCATATATCGATTTCAATTGCATTTTATTCACTGTCCTACAGAAACGTGTTTTTTTTTCCTGAGTAATTATGACCAAATATTGTGTGCAAGGGGAAGATTTCTCCCTCTCCTTTTCTTTCTGGGCCAATCTGTGTTCCTTTCAGCTCCATTCCAATCTGTGTTCCTTTCAGCTCCATTCCTATCTGTGTTCCTTTCAGCTCCATTCCAATCTGTGTTCCTTTCAACTCCATTCCAATCTGTGTTCCTTTCAGCTCCATTCCAGTCTGTGTTCCTTTCAGCTCCATTCCAATCTGTGTTCCTTTCAGCTCCATTCCAATCTGTGTTCCTTTCAGCTCCATTCCAATCTGTGTTCCTTTCAGCTCCATTCCAATCTGTGTTCCTTTCAGCTCCATTCCAATCTGTGTTCCTTTCAGCTCCATTCCATACATTATACACTGGCGACAGGTCATCTGCTCATCGTTTTGGCACAGGTCACATCTGCAATCTGCAGAGTGCTCAGGACAACATAAACTGTATGTACTGCAACATTGTACTGTCTACACGGTGTGCCCCTCCCTCCTCAGTTTCAACTTCATGTTGAATTATGACAATATTCTAAACAATGTATCTTCTCAGCTAGACATGAAGATCCGTCTGAGGAATTCTGCTGCTAATTGAAACATTGTTCTGCATAATGTATTAACAGAAAGGCACTTTTGTTTGCGGCACAAATGTTTTCTTACATTCCAAAAGAGCATCGTAACATTTCAAATAACTCTGAAAAGTTTTTTTTCTCCATTTGCGCATAGAAGGATAAATATTCATCTTGTAAGCAGATCTAGATCACTCCTATCATGCATACACACTTCATTTATTATATTATTATTATTATATTTGGTATTTATATAGCGCCTATCCTCGGTCACAGACCAAGCTCTTGGCGCTTTACAATAAACACACTACCTCACTCACTCAACGGGCTGCCTACTCAGGTAGAGCCGGCCGAAGAGCAGCCTAGTGGCGCTCATTCAGTCGTTTCCCGTACCATTCAAATATCAGTCACTCATTTTCATTTATCTCATTTATTCCTCAGTTTCTCACATAGGATGCATACGATGTTTATACGTGTCCTCCATTTCCACCGGTACACGATGGCACACGATAACAGTACGTGACAATTTTTGTGGCTTGGTAAGAAAATAACAGGCGGCTATCTTCAATCTACATCAATTTTGCCAGGGCAGCGGGGACCCCCCCCCCCCCCCCCCCCCCCCCCTGCTCTTTTCGATTTTCAACTGCCGTAGGTTCTTTAACGTGTGCCTCGCTTATAGTCCCCATCCGATGGACTTGACGTTCAGTTCGATTTGTCATTCAAACTGGGAACAAAAGGGCGAGAAAGGCAGGGCTCGAACCCACGCACTTCTCACACGTTGGATTGGCAGGCGAACGTCTTAACCACTCTGTCACCTTTCTTCCGTTGATAAACTGCTGAAACTGGTCATTACTTTGAAAATGCGTGGTAATTTTGTTGCTGAAAAAAGTTATCCCTGTCTCTCATTTGTCTGATCTCATCACTGTAGAAAACCAGTCTCCGGACTGCTGGAAGTAGAGGTAGGAACGAACGAACGACATGTTGTTTACTGAGGGAAAGGAATATGCACAAGTCAGTGGCTTTTTTTTCTCCATCAAGCCCTCAAAGGAAAGTTGTCTAGATTATTATGTGAAAGAAAAAAGGAAACATTATATAAAACTGCATATCAACGCATACACAACAATGAATACATAGCAATGTAGAATGAATAATGCAATATGTAATTAGATGAAAAGAGTGTGGGAGGGTGGGGGGAGGTAGGGATGGGGAACGACGATGGAGAGAGAGAGAGAGAGAGAGAGAGAGAGAGAAGAGAGAGAGAGAGGGGAGGAAGAGAGAGAGAGAGAGAGAGAGAGAGAGAGAGAGAGAGAGAGAGAGAGAGAGAGAGAGAGAGAGAGAGAGAGAGAGAGAGAGATCAGAACTCAGAAAACTTTTATTCGATCAAGGATTGTGATTTTAGGCGGAGCCCATTCTTCCAATCTGCCCTTGCTCATCTAAAGTATGCAATGAGACTTAAAGACAAGACAAATGATAAAGAAATTAAAAAAAGATACAGGCACACAGGATTAAAGAGTACATGATTCACACACACACACACACACACACACACACACACACACACACACACACACACACACACACACACACACACACACACACACACACACACACACACACAACATACGCGCACGCGCGCGCATTTTTATGCAAAGGTTCGACAAAAGCATGCATATATACGCAATCATAAGATGTAGACAAGAAGAACAAAATGGGGGTGGGGGGCGAGGACGTGAGACCGGGTAGGATGGGGGGTGGGTGTGTCGTGTGAGGCAGCGGGTGGGAATCGAAGATAAAATGGTGGTTAGATAAACAATACAACAGGCCAATGTTGGCTGTGTGTTTGTGATTGTTGGTGGAGTTCGCGACAAGACGAGGATGATGATGGCAATGGCACTGGCATGAAACAAAACACAGTATTCTCGAGAAGCAATTTTCCTCACCGAGGAAAGTCAGTAAGTGAGTGGTATTATTTATTTACATAACTAGTACGGTAACAACGTACACATCTGTAACTGTTAATAATACAAGTGATTGCTGCAAAACACTTTTATAAAACAGTGTAATCTAATTAAGTCAAGGAGTCTATGAAATATTTTCGAAGGTCTTTTTTGAAGGTGTGCAGTGAACGGCACAATTTCAGGATTGAGGGAAGAGATTTCCAAACGGCTGAACCTGAAAATGCAAACTGGTTCTGAACATGTCAATCCGAGTACGTCGGTAGAATATACTTGTTAGACCCATATCGACATGAGGCCTTAGTAAGTAAATTTCTGAGGTATTGTAGGGCTAGATAGTTGTGTACTTTATACATAAGTACAGCTTTGTTGCAATCTGGTTGTGTTTGCAAAGGCAGTGTGTTAATTTAGCCTGCTTTTCGGAGGTTGATAAGGAAGAACCTGGCAGAATTATTATGAGAGAGAGAGAGAGAGAGAGAGAGAGAGAGAGAGAGAGAGAGAGAGAGAGAGAGAGAGAGAGAGAGAGGAGAAGAGAGCGCAGTAACGGTTCTTCAACCAAAATGGATAGCACGTATTTTCCAACATCTGGTTGTGAAGACTAGTTGCCAGAAAAAAATCATTCTGCCCCCAAAATCAACCATTTAAACTAGTATTATTGCTCAGTCTTCCATGGACCAATCTATATAGTTGAAGTGATCAGGGGTGTCTGTGACTGCTGCCTCAAGTAGCCACACAGTAAAACAGTAGTCAGGGAGCCGGAATAGCTCGTTGGTAGAGCGCCTGAATCGTAATCTTGGTGATCCTGGGGTTGCGGGTTCGAACCTCCGCCGGGGCGTTTCGGTACAGGGGGATTTTTTCCTCGGAGTTAACATTGGTTCTGAATCCATTTCCCATACAGTCGTTCGAATGAGACTATAAACCGAGGTTCCGTGTGTAAACGCACGCATAACATCTTGCACACACGTAAAATCCCATCACCAACTTTCGGAAGAGTAGGCCAGTTTGGCCGTTGGTATGGATGACACGTTACACATAGCATGCACCCTGCGTGAGAAATGGAAAGAATGAAGGAAGGAAGGAAAATGAGTGATCGATATTGAACGATACTGACTGGATGACACGGGAAACGACTGAATGAAGCGCCAGCTGGCAGCTCTTCAGTCGGCACTACCCAGGTAGGCAGCCCGTTGTGTAAACGAGTGTGGATTGTAAAGCGCTTAGAGCTTGGCCTCCAGCCGAGAATAGGCGCAATATAAGTATTCATTATTATTATTATTAAAACCATTTGACAAATTACATTTTTGTTCGCTCTTTGGTGAACAGTTTGGTATATCACATGCCAGTATGACATTTTGACCACTCCAGTTACCTTTGTGTGCGGATTTGTCCACTGGGATCTCGCAAGCCCTCCAGTCCTGAAGTACTTGATCAAACAAAATCCGTTGTCCTATCAGTGGACGCCTCTCAAAGTGGCCTCGGTGCAGCCTGCCTACAGGATGACGCTCCAGTCGCATATGCCTCAAGAGCTCCTACTGATGCCGAAACTCGATATGCACAGATCGAGAAGGAGCTGCTAGCTGCCGTGTTTGCCTGCAAGAAGTTCAATGACTTTGTGTATGGACGGAAAGTGACAATAGAGACTGACCACAAGCCTTTGATCTCCATTGTGCAAAAGCCCTCCATGCTGCTCCTGCAAGACTGCAAAGAATGCTACTCCAACTTCAGAGCTACAACACAGAGTTCATCTACAAGAAAGGGAAAGAACTGTTCCTGGCAGACACGCTATCAAGAGCATACGGTGACGACATTCCAGAAGAGAATGACTGCAACTACAACGTTATAGCAGTCCTGTCCATTTCCCCTTCACGAATGACAGAGCTTCAGCAAGAAACACTGGCAGATCATACTCTACAGAAACTTGCCAACATCATCAGGACCGGATGGCCTGATCAAGTGCGCGACGTGTCAGAGGAAATCAAACCCTTCTTCCCATTCAGAGATGAGCTGGTGATTGAAAATTTAATTGTTGGCTATTTAATTAAAGAGATTGTTTTAAAAGTTTCATTTCCATTTATTCTCTTGCTTTTTTATTGAGAAGGAAGATGTAGATAAAATAAGATTCCTAGGGACTTCGGTAAAAAGACGTGCAAGTGTGAAGGTCACTTCCGCCTTGACGAAGTACGAACGTAATGAGTCAATAAAACCACCCCACATCATTCAAGCTGAAATAGTTTCTGTGTTATGCATGTACGGAAGTCTTCAGTAAATTTACAGGAAGATGATTGTTGATCGATTCGTATGGATTCACACGAAGTAATGACAGGAAATGATTGTTGATCGATTCGTATGGATTCACACGAACTAACAGACGGGAATACCTCGTTGGAAGTCCCACAGATTAAATCGTGATCGTTGCCTCAATACATAGTGCCGTCATAGTTTGCCTTCAATACATAGTGCCAAGATAGTTTGCCTTCAATACATAGTGCCATGATAGTTTGCCTTCAATACATAGTACTATGATAGTTTGCCTTCAATACATAGTACCATGATAGTTTGCCTTCAATATATAGTGCCATGATAGTTTGCCTTCAATATATAGTGCCATGAAGTTTGCCTTCAATACATAGTGACATGATAGTTTGCCTTCAATACCAAGTGCCATGATAGTTTGCCTTCAATACATAGCGCCATAATAGTTTTGCCTTCAATACATAGTGCCCTGATTGTTTGCCTTCAATATATAGTGCCATGATAGTTTGCCTTCAATACAAAGTGCCATGATAGTTTGCCTTCAATACATAATGCCATGATAGTTTGCCTTCAATACAAAGTGCCATGATAGTTTGCCTTCAATACATAGTGCCATGATAGTTTACCTTCAATACATAGTGCCATGATAGTTTGCCTTCAATACAAAGTTCCATGATAATTTGCCTTCAATACTAGTGCCATAATAGTTTGCCTTCAATACATAGTGCCCTGATTGTTTGCCTTCAATATATAGTGTCATGATAGTTTGCCTTCAATACAAAGTGCCATGATAGTTTGCCTTCAATACATAGTGCCATGATAGTTTGCCTTCAATACCAAGTGCCATGATAGTTTGCCTTCAATACATAGCGCCATAATAGTTTGCCTTCAATACATAGTGACCTGATTGTTTGCCTTCAATATATAGTGCCATGATAGTTTGCCTTCAATACATAGTGCCATGATAGTTTGCCTCCAATACATAGTACCATGATAGTTTACCTCCAATACATAGTGCCATGATAGTTTGCCTCAATACATAGTGCCATGATAGTTTGCCTCCAATACATAGTGCCATGATAGTTTACCTTCATACATAGTGCCACGATGGTTTGCCTCCAATACATAGTGCCACGATGGTGGGTACACTCCATAAGTAGAACAACATCATACAACAACAACAGTTGTTTCCCCTGCATCACACTCTGATTTTCAATACATACGTGATTCTGATTTTCATACATTACAATACAGACCCCTGCATCCACTCTGTATTC
>JAFLJL010002569.1:0-25835 GCA_018398815.1 Conus ventricosus | reverse complement strand
AGAAAAAAAAAAATAACTGCTTAACTTTCTCTTTGTTTTCTTCAAAAGTGCAAAATCAAGTTACGAAGTTCTAGCAGTCAGCCCTCGATATAGTAATTGGGACCCTACGTCAACCGTGCTACATATTTGAGAAAATGATTCTGTACAGAAACCATTTGAGGTCTAGTCCTTATCTCAAGTGATCTATCTCACTGGAGGAGAAAAGAGAGGGGGAAAATTACCTTAGCGTCTCTAAGAAGATTGCTGATCTGCTTCTGCCCCCCCTCCCCCTTCCACTCATCCCCACTCGCATCGTTGACTCAAATGTAGTGAGAGATGCTGGCCAGGAGAAGGCTGGTGTGATAGTCATCAACACCAACACCAACACACACACACACACACACAAACAACACACACACACACACACACACACCACACACACACACACGATACTTTGGGTAGCGATCATCTTCCCATTATTATAACATTTAATGAAATGACAGAGTCTTATGAATCTCACGTAGACAAAATTCCAAAATTATAATTATAAACTTGCTGACTGGGAGAAATTCAAAAATAGTCTGGATGCTTGTCATACTGAAAGTGTTTTGATACTGATAACATAGACCAATTATATTCATACTTTACTTGTGCCATTCTTAGAGCTGCATGATGTAGCAATTCCAAAGTTCCATCCAGTCAAATCAAACAAACATTCAGGAAATATCTGGTGGACACCAGCCTGTGATGCAGCCGTAAATAAGAAGAAATCAATGTTTAAGATATATCTAAAAGACAAATCACCAGAGAATCTAATTGCTAAAAGAAAAGCAAATCATCATAGCAATATGGTAATAGCGCAGGCGAAAAGGCATACTGGTCCTCTTTCTGTACAAATGAAATTTCAAACCATACAGATCTCCAAAAAGTTTGGAAAAAGTTTCATGAAATGAAAAAGGTGTAAAATTTGCCATCTTGTCCTATAAGACTGAAGAACAAAGAATTTCCGTCAAACTCAGAAAAGGCAGAATTATTCGCTGATATGTTTTCAGACTCTATGCGTCCTAGAAGGTCTGGCCCATAAAAAATAAAACATATAGAACTGAAGAAGAAGGAAAAGATGAATACAAAGATCCAGTTAGTGACAACAGTCACTTCATCAATGCTCCAATTACTTTTGATGAAGTCAAAGATGCACTATATCTCTTCCCAATAAGAAATCAATCTGTAGATTAGATATAGTTTCTAATGATATGCTTAAACACTTGCCAGAATAACTTTGTTTTATTGTTGCATAAATTGTTTCAGAAATGTTGGGTTGAGGGTGTTATGCCAGAACACTGGAAACAGTCTGTCATCGTTCCTATTCTAAAGCATGGTAAAACTCCAGTGGACAAACATAGTTACAGGCCAATTGCTCTAACCTCACATACATGTAAACTTCTGGAGAGGATTATTTAAGAAGATTGGTTCATTATTGTGAAGTAAATAAAATCATTCCCATTAACCAAGCAGGTTTCCGGAAAGGCAGGTCTGCAATCGATAATTTGGTGAAACTTACAACAAACATAAAACAACAGTTTGCGAGAAGAAAAAACGTTATTGCAACTTTTCTTTGATATCAAGAAAGCCTATGACCAAGTCTGGCATGCCAAGCTTCTTTATAAACTTAAACAGACTGGTTTATCGGTCATCTATACCATTTCATTAAATGCTTTTTGAGTAAAGAAGTATACAAGTTAGAGTAGGGAATTCATATTCAAATTTTAGATCTCTTCACATGGCTTGCCACAAGGTTCCGTAATTGCACCTCTGTTATTTAATATCTTGATGAACGATTTGCCATCACATTTGTCAAAAACATGTAGTATTAGTACAATATGGCAGATGATATCTGTATATGGATGAATGTTATTATGAAAAGAAATACATCTAAAAGGCATTAAACTATATCAAGAGCTATATCAAAGGGAACTTGATAAAATAAACAATTATATGGTCACAAAATGGTCTTGCATTATCTTCAGGAAAGACTCATATGATGCTTTTCAATAATGGTAGTAATCCATGCTGAGCTACCTATGTTTAAAATTGAAAACGAAACAATTCAGTACAAGGATTCGGTAACATTTTTGGGTTTGTTTCTTACAACAAAGCTAACGTGGAACGCTCATATCAACCATATTGTGACTAAAGCAAGAAAATGCTTAAATTTTTTAAAAGTAATAATGTAAACAATACTGGGGACAAGACAGCAATATTTTGAAACATCTTAGCACAACATTAATTCGATCAAAATTATCCTATGGACAAGAAATATTTTTAGTGCTCTCCAAATTATTTACTTAAGAAACTTCAAAGTATCGACTGCAAAGGATACAGGCTTGCTCTTGGTGTACCCTTTCACGCATCAACCTTCGGAACTTATAAAGAAATTGGAGAATTGCCTTTGGATGAATATCGAAATCTTGCATGTGCAAAGTACGTTCTTAGGACCTCAACACCTGACAACTTTGTCTCGGAAGAAGTACAAATAAATCAGAAATAAATTATCCTAAAACGGCCAGACAGATATCTTCATTAAAGCCAATTGGCTCATAGTATCTGACTTACTTAAAGAGTCGGAAATAAATCCACAGTGTATTGATGCACAGCAAGTAGTTTCTCCTTACCCTAACTGGGAGATGAATAAAACCACATTTTGATATCAATTACACTGATATTGAAAAAGAATGAGAATCCAAATATTATGCAAAGTGAAGTCCGATTTTACCTAGAGAATAAATACCCAAATCATTTAAAGGTATACACAGATGGCTCACTCTTAGATGATCACCGTGCTGGTTCAGGTTTTGTTATACCAGCTTTAAAAAAAGAAAAGTCATACTTCATTGGTAAAAATCGATCAATATTTACCGCCGAAACTCGTAGCTATACTTATGGCTCTTAATTACATAGTTGATCTTCCGTTGAACATTTTTTCAAATTTTATTCTGCGTCGATTCTCAGTCCGTACTGTATGCTTTACGTTCATTGATTACAAGAAAAAATCCAAAATTATCAAGAAATCAATCAAATGATTAACATTTAAGTTTAAAGGGAACCAATATCACCTTTTGCTGGGTTCCTTCACACGTTGGTTTATATTCAAACGATTGTGCTGATAGAGCCGCAAAAAAAGGTGCAAGGCAAGACAGGGAATCAATAGAAATAAACATCCCATTATCCGTTACAGAAGGGTATCATTTACTAGAGCAAGCATCGTGGAACAAAGTTTCAAAATCTCTCCATAGGAAGGAGAAAATTCTCTGGTCTCTTACTGAATTCGGTTAGTTTAACAAACAACATAGCTGTGAATTATAGCAACAGTTTCAAATTTAGACACATTACTTCGCTCTCTTATAGGATAAAGCTTAATGCCTTCAAAACAAAATTCAGCAAGAATGTTAAATGTCTGTGCTTGGTGAACAAATTTCAAACCAACACATTCTCTGAATGCCAGAGATTGAGACCTATTTTACCGGCTATTTCTGAAAGTTCTCTTGACAGTATTCTTGAGAATTTTAGTTTGTTGTTTGATTTTGCGAATGTTTTACTACGCAGTTCTATGGGACATTTGTTTATAGTTTGTGTTATGATTCAAAATAGTTTTTTTAAAGTTGGCTTTCCCATACCTTTTTTTTATTTTATTTTTTTTTAAAATTTTATTGCAAAGATTGTAAAGATGCTTTTTTTTCTTTTCTTTTTTGTATATGATTGCAAGATGACCCACCCACCTCCTCCTCATGCTCCCCCTCTCCAAATCCTTTCCCTTCGTCTAATATCACTTAATGTGAAAGACGTTAAATTGAAGACAACAACAACAAACACACACACACACACACACACACACACACACACACACACACACAACACACACACACACACACACACTCACTCACTCACACACACACACACACACACACACACACACACCACACACACACACCACACACACACACACACACACACACACACACACACACACACACACACACACACACACACACACACCACACACACACACACACACACCACACACACACCACACACCACACACACTCACTCACACACACACACACACACACACACACACACACACACACACACACACCACACACACACACACACACACACACACACACCCCAGAAGTATCACAAAAGCACACACACCACACACACACACACACACACACCACACACACACACACACACACACACACACACACACACACACACACACACACAGAAGTATGCACAAAAGCACACACACACACACACGCACACGCACACGCACAACACACACACACACACCACACACACACACACAACACACACACACACACACACACACACACACACACACACACACACACGCGCGCGCGCGCACACAGCACACACACACACACACACACACACACACACAGTCCACTGCATTTCATTCTCTGTCCATTTTACTTCTTCAGTGTGTCATTCTTTTGCGCCTATAGCTCAGACGAAGTCGGTGGCAGTGGCAGATTATGTGTGTGTGTGTGTGGGGTGTGTGTGCGTGCGTGCGTGCGTGCGTGCGTGCGTGCGTGCGTGCGTGTGGGTGTGTGTGTGTGTGTTGTGTGTGTGTGTGTGGTGTGTGTGTGTGTGTGTGTGTGTGTGTGTGTGTGTGTGGTGTGTGTGTGTGTGTGTGCATGCTTGCGGGCACACGCGCCATAAAGTAACAATTATTATCATTAGATCCAACAACAATGTGACGTTGTTGCATTTTGCGCCGTATCACCCTCCCCTGCAGCTGATGAAACATTTCTGCACGCTAAGCACATTCCACACACAGGGTCTTGGTTTTGTCTTGTCTTCTGAAAGACTAGAACCCCAGGCCAGTACGTTACATCTGGGAGAAAGCAGGAAGGGGGAAGGTGGGTGGCGTAGGGGAAAAACAGGCCACACACCATAATTGGTATTTTGAACAACAACAAAAACACTGTGTAATCCATGTAAGCGTTTTGAGCCCTACCATACACTTGAGCCATACATTAATGTTAAAGTGATAATCGATCAAAAACAACAACTTCCCACCAATTATTTCTCTTGCTTTGGGGGTCTTCACCGATGAGTTAACAAAAAATCTTCAAATACATGACTTTCCCCTTACAGTTGACACACATTTCAGGCCCTCCCACTCACCCGTGACCCTATCTTTGCACAGTTACAAGAGCACAAAATAGTCCCATGCCTTTGATTTTCATCTGTCTCTTGGAACCACCTGGCTTGTGCCTTGATGGCCATAAGAAAGAAAAGGAGAAGAATCACTCGACTCTTTAAAACAAGGCCTTGGCGCATTGATTTGTGGGTGCAGCCACATTCTACAAAACTTGAACGAGGAACCAGAATCCACCCATTTCTTAGCTGGCAGCACAAAATCACCGATGCGTTAAATCAGTGTCAGCATACAGATTGACCATTGTGACAGAGACTGCCACTCTCGTATCGGTCTCTACAGCCACAGGCGATGCTGCTCGGGTCGAGCAGACAGCCCGAACAGATATAAATCTTAGGTACGATATACTCTATCCATGGGCAGCTATGACCAACGGAGGCCTACGACTACTACTACTACAACTACTGCTACTACTATACTACTACTACTATACTACTCTACATACTACTAGCGTCATCCACAGGCTCACCTTTCCTGACGTCTGTATGGATCAACAGACAGGGAAATCCCAGAGACTTCCACTGTTCCCAGTAGTTTCGATTTGCAGTGTATTGTCGTGACTCATGAAAATGAAGACTGGAATAGAGTTTAATTCGAACTGATCCACACGAAGATCAGGACTGAAGCAACAACGCGACGATTAAGTTAAACATTATCGATACGTTAATTCTGATTGCCTTTGAACCTGTGCCATATATCGATTTCAATTGCATTTTATTCACTGTCCTACAGAAACGTGTTTTTTTTTCCTGAGTAATTATGACCAAATATTGTGTGCAAGGGGAAGATTTCTCCCTCTCCTTTTCTTTCTGTCCAATCTGTGTTCCTTTCAGCTCCATTCCAATCTGTGTTCCTTTCAGCTCCATTCCTATCTGTGTTCCTTTCAGCTCCATTTCCAATCTGTGTTCCTTTCAACTCCATTCCAATCTGTGTTCCTTTCAGCTCCATTCCAATCTGTGTTCCTTTCAGCTCCATTCCAATCTGTGTTCCTTTCAGCTCCATTCCAATCTGTGTTCCTTTCAGCTCCATTCCAATCTGTGTTCCTTTCAGCTCCATTCCAATCTGTGTTCCTTTCAGCTCCATTCCAATCTGTGTTCCTTTCAGCTCCATTCCATACATTATACACTGGCGACAGGTCATCTGCTCATCGTTTTGGCACAGGTCACATCTGCAATCTGCAGAGTGCTCAGGACAACATAAACTGTATGTACTGCAACATTGTACTGTCTACACGGTGTGCCCCTCCCTCCTCAGTTCAACTTCATGTTGAATTATGACAATATTCTAAACAATGTATCTTCTCAGCTAGACATGAAGATCCGTCTGAGGAATTCTGCTGCTAATTGAAACATTGTTCTGCATAATGTATTAACAGAAAGGCACTTTTGTTTGCGGCACAAATGTTTTCTTACATTCCAAAAGAGCATCGTAACATTTCAAATAACTCTGAAAAGTTTTTTTTTCTCCATTTGCGCATAGAAGGATAAATATTCATCTTGTAAGCAGATCTAGATCACTCCTATCATGCATACACACTTCATTTATTATATTATTATTATTATATTTGGTATTTATATAGCGCCTATCCTCGGTCACAGACCAAGCTCTTGGCGCTTTACAATAAACACACTACCTCACTCACTCAACGGGCTGCCTACTCAGGTAGAGCCGGCCGAAGAGCAGCCTAGTGGCGCTCATTCAGTCGTTTCCCGTACCATTCAAATATCAGTCACTCATTTTCATTTATCTCATTTATTCCTCCAGTTTTCTCACATAGGATGCATACGATGTTTATACGTGTCCTCCATTTCCACCGGTACACGATGGCACACGATAACAGTACGTGACAATTTTTGTGGCTTGGTAAGAAAATAACAGGCGGCTATCTTCAATCTACATCAATTTTGCCAGGGCAGCGGGGACCCCCCCCCCCCCCCCCCCCCTGCTCTTTTCGATTTTCAACTGCCGTAGGTTCTTTAACGTGTGCCTCGCTTATAGTCCCCATCCGATGGACTTGACGTTCAGTTCGATTTGTCATTCAAACTGGGAACAAAAGGGCGAGAAAGGCAGGGCTCGAACCCACGCACTTCTCACACGTTGGATTGGCAGGCGAACGTCTTAACCACTCTGTCACCTTTCTTCCGTTGATAAACTGCTGAAACTGGTCATTACTTTGAAAATGCGTGGTAATTTTGTTGCTGAAAAAAGTTATCCCTGTCTCTCATTTGTCTGATCTCATCACTGTAGAAAACCAGTCTCCGGACTGCTGGAAGTAGAGGTAGGAACGAACGAACGACATGTTGTTTACTGAGGGAAAGGAATATGCACAAGTCAGTGGCTTTTTTTTTCTCCATCAAGCCCTCAAAGGAAAGTTGTCTAGATTATTATGTGAAAGAAAAAAGGAAACATTATATAAAACTGCATATCAACGCATACACAACAATGAATACATAGCAATGTAGAATGAATAATGCAATATGTAATTAGATGAAAAGAGTGTGGGAGGGTGGGGGGGAGGTAGGGATGGGGAACGACGATGGAGAGAGAGAGAGAGAGAGAGAGAGAGAGAGAGAGAGAGAGAGGGGAGGAAGAGAGAGAGAGGGGAAGAGAGAGAGAGAGAGAGAAGAGAGAGAGAGAGAGAGAGAGAGAGAGAGAGGAGAGAGAGAGAGAGAGAGATCAGAACTCAGAAAACTTTTATTCGATCAAGGATTGTGATTTTAGGCGGAGCCCATTCTTCCAATCTGCCCTTGCTCATCTAAAGTATGCAATGAGACTTAAAGACAAGACAAATGATAAAGAAATTAAAAAAAGATACAGGCACACAGGATTAAAGAGTACATGATTCACACACACACACACACACACACACACACACACACACACACACACACACACACACACACACACACACACACACACACACACACACACACACAAACATACGCGCACGCGCGCGCATTTTATGCAAAGGTTCGACAAAAGCATGCATATATACGCAATCATAAGATGTAGACAAGAAGAACAAAATGGGGGTGGGGGGCGAGGACGTGAGACCGGGTAGGATGGGGGGTGGGTGTGTCGTGTGAGGCAGCGGGTGGGAATCGAAGATAAAATGGTGGTTAGATAAACAATACAACAGGCCAATGTTGGCTGTGTGTTTGTGATTGTTGGTGGAGTTCGCGACAAGACGAGGATGATGATGGCAATGGCACTGGCATGAAACAAAACACAGTATTCTCGAGAAGCAATTTTCCTCACCGAGGAAAGTCAGTAAGTGAGTGGTATTATTTATTTACATAACTAGTACGGTAACAACGTACACATCTGTAACTGTTAATAATACAAGTGATTGCTGCAAAACACTTTTATAAAACAGTGTAATCTAATTAAGTCAAGGAGTCTATGAAATATTTTCGAAGGTCTTTTTTGAAGGTGTGCAGTGAACGGCACAATTTCAGGATTGAGGGAAGAGATTTCCAAACGGCTGAACCTGAAAATGCAAACTGGTTCTGAACATGTCAATCCGAGTACGTCGGTAGAATATACTTGTTAGACCCATATCGACATGAGGCCTTAGTAAGTAAATTTCTGAGGTATTGTAGGGCTAGATAGTTGTGTACTTTATACATAAGTACAGCTTTGTTGCAATCTGGTTGTGTTTGCAAAGGCAGTGTGTTTAATTTAGCCTGCTTTTCGGAGGTTGATAAGGAAGAACCTGGCAGAATTATTATGAGAGAGAGAGAGAGAGAGAGAGAGAGAGAGAGAGAGAGAGAGAGAGAGAGAGAGAGAGAGAGAGAGAGAGAAGAGAGCGCAGTAACGGTTCTTCAACCAAAATGGATAGCACGTATTTTCCAACATCTGGTTGTGAAGACTAGTTGCCAGAAAAAAATCATTCTGCCCCCAAAATCAACCATTTAAACTAGTATTATTGCTCAGTCTTCCATGGACCAATCTATATAGTTGAAGTGATCAGGGGTGTCTGTGACTGCTGCCTCAAGTAGCCACACAGTAAAACAGTAGTCAGGGAGCCGGAATAGCTCGTTGGTAGAGCGCCTGAATCGTAATCTTGGTGATCCTGGGGTTGCGGGTTCGAACCTCCGCCGGGGCGTTTCGGTACAGGGGGATTTTTTCCTCGGAGTTAACATTGGTTCTGAATCCATTTCCCATACAGTCGTTCGAATGAGACTATAAACCGAGGTTCCGTGTGTAAACGCACGCATAACATCTTGCACACACGTAAAATCCCATCACCAACTTTCGGAAGAGTAGGCCAGTTTGGCCGTTGGTATGGATGACACGTTACACATAGCATGCACCCTGCGTGAGAAATGGAAAGAATGAAGGAAGGAAGGAAAATGAGTGATCGATATTGAACGATACTGACTGGATGACACGGGAAACGACTGAATGAAGCGCCAGCTGGCAGCTCTTCAGTCGGCACTACCCAGGTAGGCAGCCCGTTGTGTAAACGAGTGTGGATTGTAAAGCGCTTAGAGCTTGGCCTCCAGCCGAGAATAGGCGCAATATAAGTATTCATTATTATTATTATTAAAACCATTTGACAAATTACATTTTTGTTCGCTCTTTGGTGAACAGTTTGGTATATCACATGCCAGTATGACATTTTGACCACTCCAGTTACCTTTGTGTGCGGATTTGTCCACTGGGATCTCGCAAGCCCTCCAGTCCTGAAGTACTTTGATCAAACAAAATCCGTTGTCCTATCAGTGGACGCCTCTCAAAGTGGCCTCGGTGCAGCCTGCCTACAGGATGACGCTCCAGTCGCATATGCCTCAAGAGCTCCTACTGATGCCGAAACTCGATATGCACAGATCGAGAAGGAGCTGCTAGCTGCCGTGTTTGCCTGCAAGAAGTTCAATGACTTTGTGTATGGACGGAAAGTGACAATAGAGACTGACCACAAGCCTTTGATCTCCATTGTGCAAAAGCCCCTCCATGCTGCTCCTGCAAGACTGCAAAGAATGCTACTCCAACTTCAGAGCTACAACACAGAGTTCATCTACAAGAAAGGGAAAGAACTGTTCCTGGCAGACACGCTATCAAGAGCATACGGTGACGACATTCCAGAAGAGAATGACTGCAACTACAACGTTATAGCAGTCCTGTCCATTTCCCCTTCACGAATGACAGAGCTTCAGCAAGAAACACTGGCAGATCATACTCTACAGAAACTTGCCAACATCATCAGGACCGGATGGCCTGATCAAGTGCGCGACGTGTCAGAGGAAATCAAACCTTCTTCCCATTCAGAGATGAGCTGGTGATTGAAAATTTAATTGTTGGCTATTTAATTAAAGAGATTTGTTAAAAGTTTCATTTCCATTTATTCTCTTGCTTGTTTTATTGAGAAGGAAGATGTAGATAAATAAGATTCCTAGGGACTTCGGTAAAAAGACGTGCAAGTGTGAAGGTCACTTCCGCCTTGACGAAGTACGAACGTAATGAGTCAATAAAACCACCACATCATTCAAGCTGAAATAGTTTCTGTGTTATGCATGTACGGAAGTCTTCAGTATTGACAGGAAGATGAGTTGTTGATCGATTCGTATGGATTCACACGAAGTAATGACAGGAAGATGAGTTGTTGATCGATTCGTATGGATTCACACGAACTAACAGACGGGAATACCTCGTTGGAAGTCCCACAGATTAAATCGTGATCGTTTGCCTTCAATACATAGTGCCGTCATAGTTTGCCTTCAATACATAGTGCCAAGATAGTTTGCCTTCAATACATAGTGCCATGATAGTTTGCCTTCAATACATAGTACTATGATAGTTTGCCTTCAATACATAGTACCATGATAGTTTGCCTTCAATATATAGTGCCATGATAGTTTGCCTTCAATATATAGTGCCATGATAGTTTGCCTTCAATACATAGTGACATGATAGTTTGCCTTCAATACCAAGTGCCATGATAGTTTGCCTTCAATACATAGCGCCATAATAGTTTGCCTTCAATACATAGTGCCCTGATTGTTTGCCTTCAATATATAGTGCCATGATAGTTTGCCTTCAATACAAAGTGCCATGATAGTTTGCCTTCAATACATAATGCCATGATAGTTTGCCTTCAATACAAAGTGCCATGATAGTTTGCCTTCAATACATAGTGCCATGATAGTTTACCTTCAATACATAGTGCCATGATAGTTTGCCTTCAATACAAAGTTCCATGATAATTTGCCTTCAATACATAGTGCCATAATAGTTTGCCTTCAATACATAGTGCCCTGATTGTTTGCCTTCAATATATAGTGTCATGATAGTTTGCCTTCAATACAAAGTGCCATGATAGTTTGCCTTCAATACATAGTGCCATGATAGTTTGCCTTCAATACCAAGTGCCATGATAGTTTGCCTTCAATACATAGCGCCATAATAGTTTGCCTTCAATACATAGTGACCTGATTGTTTGCCTTCAATATATAGTGCCATGATAGTTTGCCTTCAATACATAGTGCCATGATAGTTTGCCTCCAATACATAGTACCATGATAGTTTACCTCCAATACATAGTGCCATGATAGTTTGCCTTCAATACATAGTGCCATGATAGTTTGCCTCCAATACATAGTGCCATGATAGTTTACCTTCAATACATAGTGCCACGATGGTTTGCCTCCAATACATAGTGCCACGATGGTGGGTTACACTCCATAAGTAGAACAAACATCATACAACAACAACAGTTGTTTCCCCTGCATCACACTCTGATTCATTTCAATACATTACAATACAGACCCCTGCATCACACTCTGATTCATTTCAATACATTACAATACAGACCCCTGCATCACACTCTGATTCATTTCAATACATTACAATACTGCATCACACTCTGATTCATTTCAATACATTACAATACAGACCCCTGCATCACACTCTGATTCATTTCAATACATTACAATGCTGACCCCTGCATCACACTCTGATTCATTTCAATACATTACAATACTGCATCACACTCTGATTCATTTCAATACATTACAATGCTGACCCCTGCATCACACTCTGATTCATTTCAATACATTACAATGCTGACCCCTGCATCACACTCTGATTCATGTCAATACATTACAATGCTGACATAAGCTACTGACAAACAGGATGACAAGGAAACACATTCCAAGCCACACACCCTCCACCACTTAGGTCAGCATGACACACTTACCAGTCGCAGCCTTCGCAGCATGGGAATGTGTCCTCCTGTTTGGCCCCTGCTTACTGTACTCTTTCAACATGCGTGGTCACAATAGTAAATGACCAAGTTTTGAAGGTTCGAACACATATTTATTTATTATTTTACAAATGGTAGTATTCGGAAGATATTTCAACCACTGCACAACAGGAGAGATTCATTTTGCTTCAGCCCACAAACGATTTCAACGAGTGTTAGTACCTTAGTATACACTGATTTCTGATTCTATTTCCAGATGATGAGCTGTGGGGATCAGGTTGAGAGAATAATATCTAGGTTCAAGCTCACCCATCTTATTTTGCACGAAAAACCCCCTTTTCACAAACAAATCACGTCCTTCTCATGCTACTTTTGGCTAAAATTAACACCTGTTTTCTAAACAAAATTAACACGCAAAAACTGCAAAAATCGACATAATCGTTACTTTAAAATGGGGGCTTACGTGCAAGATAAGATTTGGTGATCGTGAACATAGATATTAACATTCTCTCCAGGGGCATAAAATCATTATAAAAAAAGTGCAAAACTCTTCGCATCTGGCCACATTACTGATCACCTCTGGGTTTAACTTGAGACCCTATGGCATAAAAAATCTAATGGCAAACAGTCTGCCTTTCTACTTCCAGCACTATTAATAAATCAGAACAAACAACTAGCCTTCCATCTTGATTAGTTATTTTTACATCCAATGAATTTATAGGCCCCTCAACTAATTCTTTAAATTGTCTGTGTCCGTCAAACCTGTATAACTGATAATCGCAAAACCCTGCCTTAATTGACGGCAGTGCTCGTAGAACTGTAGATGGCTGACCATTAAACAAATTAGTATTTGTTTTTAATTCATTTAAATGGACATACAACATTGGATTTATGAGAAAATCAGAAGGTTTATTACCTTCAAATTGCCAGATGTTTTCTCTTGTGCTAAATTTATAAACTCTATCACTACTGTGAAAGCCCAAAATTCGAGCAAGCCCTCTAGGAAAAGTATACTCTCTTATTTCTTCTAGTGGAAAATTCATAGTAATTCTGAGGTTTGCCTCGTTAATTGTTAACAATATACCAAATTCGCTAAGACCAGCCGCCGTGGCGAAGTGGTTAGCGTCGCGGACTCCCGGCTGGGAGGTCGTGGGTTCGAATCCCATCAGAAGTCATGTGGGTTTTTCTGCCCCGACCGGTGTCGTATATAATACTGTCGCTCATAAAATCGTGTCGCAGCGACAGTATTTCCCGGGAAATACTGCATTTTATGGACAGCTACAATATTCTATAGGACATTTTTCGTGAAAAGTTGTCGCGCGACAATTTTTTCCAGCAAATATTGTCGCTGCAACAGTATTTCACGTGAAATGCTGTCGCTGCGATACAATTCCACGGCGACAGTATTATATACGACACCGGCTCCTACCCAGAGTTGAGTTTGCTGCGGACTCAGTTGGGAAGACTGGGACCACACAGTCGAGTTTCATCCACTTAATGGATGCGTTTCTGAGAGTGTTGCTCACATTTCCTGACCAACACTGTACGTGCCTGTATCTCTCGGGCCTGGTTGACGCCGGGATATATTATGAAAGGAAGCGTAGAGTACAGCCCCGTCATGTAGTCTCAGACCGAAATGGAAATCCGTAGCATCATCTTAATCATCCTCATTCTCATTGATCTGCGCATTCTTCATTCCACCATCCATTTCCTCTGTACTTCTTATCATTAAAAAAAAATTATAAAACATGGCTAAAGGACAGAACGAAAAAAATTTTTATTCCCAAAAAAACTGAAAAAAAGTCAAAGAAAACAGGGGTGTGGCCAAAGCAAAACGTATCTATTTCACATGTTTTGCCATTAAAAATTTATCTACACAAAGGAAAATGCCCCAAAGGGAAAGGGAAAAAGGAAAAAATTTAAAAACAGATCCCAAATTTTCCATCAAAACCCCTTTAAAATTAATAAAAAACGCAAACCCCCCACACCCACGAAAAAGCAGAGTCATTTGTTGAAAGGGGTTTAAAGAATAATTCATCATCAAGTTTTTAAAATAAAAATTTAAAAACAAACCGAAAGAGGAAGAAAAAAAAAACATATTTATTTTTGTTCCTCCCCCAATGAAAATCATTACTTAAACTCTTTTAAAACCCTTTGGGGAATTTTAAATTTTTTCATTGGAGTTTTTTTACTTGCAATACCTCTGCTGGGGCATCGACGGTTTTATTTCTACAATTGCTCTGCCTTTTCCCTTTTAAAACCCTTGGAAGCAATTATTCTCCTTTTTTCCCAAAAAATTTTGGGTTTAAAAGGGAAATTTCCCCCCCTCTATCTGGAATAAACGGTTGAAATTTCCATTTTCCCCAAAAAAAGGGTTTTAAACGAAAGTTTCCAAATTGGCATTTTATCGTCCAATAGCTTTAACATCGCAATTTGGGAAAAAATTTTTGGGAAAAAATTGTTGAACGTGGTTTTTTTAAATTTTTTCTGCGAAAAAAAAACAATATTTTTCCCAAAAAAACCAAGCGGGTTTGGGAAAAGGGAAAGATTTCAAATGACCCTTTGGTAAAAAATTACAATCAATTTTAAAAAAAACATTTTCCCCAGAAAAAAAGGGACACTTGCCTTTTTTGTTATTGGGGAAAAAGCTTATGATATGTATGGCATGCTCGTCTGTTTTTTAAAAGCTAAAACTTTTTTGGGAATTAGTGGGGGAAAAGTTTTCAATTTGAAAAATTTGTTTCTTGCCCCTGGGGATCTTTTTGTACAAAAATTGGCACATGTTAAATTCGTCATTCAAGGATTTTGATTTTGGGAAATTTCCCAAGGATTTCATTGTTCCAAATTTTTTTTTTAACTATTTTTTATTCTTGATCCCCCAAACTTTCCCAAATCTAAAAATTATTCTTTCGTTAAATTTGCTGATGACATTGTATATGGATGAATAAAAAACGTCAGAAAACAAAAAAATAAGAAGTTTTTAACACTTTTCAAAAAACTAAACAATTTGGGAGTTTGAAAATTTTTGTTTTATACATGAAAGAAAAGGGGTTTAGAATTTTCCCGGGAAAAAAAGACACAATTTTTTTTGCTTTTTATTAATGGGGGTTTACCCCAAAGCACCCTCCTAGCTTTTTTTAAAGGCAAACACCCCTTAAATATTAAAAACTTTTTAAAATTTTTTTGGGAAGTCTATTTAACCCCAAGTTAAAGGGGCGAAAACATATTGAAAACAAAAATAAGTAAAGCTAAAAAATTTTTTTTTTTTCCCTAAAAATTAATTAATGCTCGTCAGGGGGACAAGATACTAAAACACTTTTAAAAAATTTGCTCCCAAATTTTTTTCGTTCGAAATTAACTTATGGCCCAAGGGGTTTTTTTCTCAGCCCCACAGACGCGTTTAAAAAAATTACAAACGTAGTTAGAAAGGGCTTTTTAAATTTTTGGAACTTGGTGTCCAGTACCACAAATCCCCAAAAAACCCATACAGAGCAGCTAATCTGTTAATCTTGGGGGCCCAAACGGAATTTGGCCCAACCGCAAGTATGTAAAATAAAATGCCCCTTTATTTTTTCAAATTTCAGTGACAAATGCCCATTTTTTTTGGACTCAAGACAGGTTTTCCCGAAAAACCCGCAAAACATTTCCTATCTTCAACCTTTTAGAATTTTAAATAAATGATTTTTTTAAGGGTTGGATTTTGATATTACATAAATTTCAAGTAGTCCCATAATACCCATTATTCCTAAATGGGACTTTTTTTCCCTGCTAGATTTGATACGATTATAAAATCAAAAAAAAGGGGAATAACATCTTTTTAATCCGTTAAAACAAAAGAACATGTAAAAAAAATTTCCGAATCTTTTAAAGATTTTTCAGATTTTTCAGTTTTGGAATAATACACAGGGGGGGGATTTGTTTTCCTGCTTTCAAGATAAAAAAAGTCTTTTGTCTGGGAAAATTTTTTTCCCTTTTTTACTCCCGAATTTATCCCTTTCCCCTTAGGGCCCTTTAATCCCTAGCTGTATTGATTTTGCGATTTATAGCATTTTACTTTGTTTTGACTAAAAAATCTGTTCTTTACAGCCCTGAAAAAACTGGAATGCAAAAGTTCGAAAAAGATTTTATATTTGACGTAAAATACTTAATACATTCAATTTTATGAAAGGTTTTTAAAGTGGAATTTTGTTTGGGTTCCATCTCCTGTGGTTTTTGGGGGGAAAGAAAAGGGGAGTAGAAACAGCGAAAAAAAGGAGCCCATTAGAAAATTTTTCCTTTATAGCCACTAAAATTTGAAAAACATTAAAAAAATTCGATGTTAGAAAATCGTTTTAAGACAGAAAAGGGTTCCCTTTTAAAAACAAAATATTACCCTGTTCGAGATCCTTGTCTATTTTCATTTATAAAATTCGAAAATTTAAAATTTATGGAAGACTAAAATTTTTAAAAAAATTTGAAAAGTGCTTGTGGGCATCCAATAAACAATTGAACATATTCTTTTTGATTGCCCCTTTCTACCCCCGTTTACAAAAATTTTTCTGGGATAGACGTAGCAAAAATGGGATCTTTTAAAAGATAAAACTAAAGCGAAAAATGATACAAATTGCATCAGTTTTATCCGCCTTTACTTTCAAATTTATTTTAAACATTAAAAACATTTATATTATTTTATTTTTGTTTATATGGAAAACCCTTTTAAACATAATGCATATTTAAACTAACACCACACCCCACACAACGCCCCCACACACACACACATAACCCCCCAACCCACACACACACCCCCCACACACACACCCAAAAACACCACTCTACACAAAACATGCATACGCACAGTACACAAACACCGCACACAAACACACACTCACACACACCCCACACACCCCCACACACACACACCACTTTACACCATTCCCCACAGACACGTGCGCGCGCGCGCGCAAAAAACAGGCACAAAATCTTACGCAGCCTTTTTAATTTTTTTTTGTTGTTTTGTTTTGTAGTTTTTTTTTTTTTTTTTTTTTTTTTTTTTTTTTTTTATTGGTTTAAAATTTTTTGTCTAATTTTCACCTTTTTTGGAAAAAAGACGTTAAATTAAAACAATCAACAATCAATCATTTCATTGATCCCGCATTTTAAAAAAAAAGGGCTCAAATTTTGTGGGCCCTTTTATGCCCCGCTCTCTGGTTACCCCCCAGTTTTTGTTTTCCCCCCCTCCCGTTTTTGGGTTTGGGGGGGGGGGGGGGGGGGGGCCCGGGGGCCAGTAAACGGGGAGGCCCGGGGGGTTTTCTGGAAAGGGGCGTGGTGGGGCCCTCCGGGGGGGAAGCTATCACGCCGGCTCCGGATAAACAATTATTGTCGTCAAACAGGGGGGTTTAAATAGGGGTTTTTCCCCGCGTATGTTAGATCAGAACAAAGGGGCCCCTGAAAACCACCGAAAATGGGCTCCAGCAGTGCAGTGTCCCTCCGGTGGGGTTTCCCCCTTTAAAGACTTTAAATTGGGCTGCTCCCTGTGGATTGGGGTTTAGGGGGGGTGCGGGGAGGGGCCCACCGGGGGGGGGGCTATGGGGGCGGGGGGTGTCGGGAATGAGCGGCGTGGGTACACTGCCCCCTGAGGGGGGCGCAGAGGTTGGGATAGAAAAAAAAAAAAAAAAAAAAAAAAAAAAAAGCTAAGTACTTCTTTTAAAAAAAACAAAAGTTTTTATAACCATCAGGGTTACCATCCGGCACATGATTATTTGATTGCCTTGTTCGTCATTAACATTAATCCAATTATTCTAAGCCTTTTCAGATATGTTAACCCACATAACTTTAAAGCCAATTTCTTTAAGAGCAACCATATAATCACCGCGCCAATTGACAATTGGATACGTTAAGAACACACGTTTGTTTTTGTTGGGTTATATAAATGTGCATCTTTTTTATAACTATTTAAAAACTATTTAAAAATGGAACCTTTTAAATATAACGAAAGTGCCACTTACAATGTAGGAGCGTTTTATGACCCCAAATCTTTTGACTTCAGCAATTTAACCATTGCAGTAGATGAATCATAACGGCTTCCGGTTAGACTTGTAAACCCACTAACTAAATATTTAAATCCGCCAATAAAGAGTGACAGAGTGTCATCAGCATGGTCATCCAACCCTATGGCGTTTTACCAGAATCAGTTAAATTTTGCCATTTACTGTGCAACCACTGGCTGTGGTGTTTTCATATGCAAACCATTTAAACCATCCTAATCTTTTAGTAAGGTCAGTATATAACTTTCATGTTTATTACCAGTACAGACGAATACTAACTGAACTGCAAGTGCCCATTCCAAGCGACAACGCGTTTAATCCATTCAAAAGCCCAATGGACAATAATGCATATGAAAGAATCTGCAACGAATGTAACATTAATCCTTCAACTGATTTTAGACAAAAGTTAGACCGCAATCATGGGTTAGGCACATTGTATTTGTGGGGCGAACATAGAGAATATAATTATGACTACTGGCCTGGCCACACCTCTTTTCAACCAAACAAACAAGTTCGATTGGGATCCATAGAACAAAAACATTCTAATGCTTGGGCAACATTTATCTTAGATGAAAGTGAAGGTCTAACAATGCAGGAGTGCAAAGACTTAATGACTCCATACGGACACCGTTTGGTGTCTATTAGGAGCACAAGCACAGACCAAGTCTAGCATAGTAGATCAATCTACAGGCTTTGATGCCAGAAAACAATTTCTAGCCAATTTAGAAGATGCTATTAACTCTGCTGTTGATTTGCCTTCCAGCATACAAAGTATCAAGACGTTCTTTCACATGCTAGGTCAAAGGTTGACTTTGTTGTAGGCCATGGATTATACATGCTGCCCTCTGACCTTAGACTACAGATTGGCATGATACAGAATTATAACAATGAAATCCTCATAGCTGGAGACGACCAAAACTTAGGGCACAATCAAGGCTTAAACACAAGGCCTGCTCCATCCATTTTAAAAAAAAGTACCTAGCCCTGAAGAAAGCGATCCAGTTATAAGCGCCCCACAGCTAGAAAGCAGCCCACAACCAGAAAGCAGCCCACAGCCAGAAAGCAGCCCACAACCAGAAAGCACGCCATCTGTTAATGTACCTCGCACTAACAGTCACACTAGCGAAAAGACAGCCCTTGTATTTTTAACTTTTACTGGATTAGCCATACTTTATTTCACTAAAAATTAATCCAGCAGCCAGCACCCCCAACGTCCACAGATGGTCAGCCATATAACCAGCAACTTTGCCTATAGTAGACAAAACCCAACTAACAACACTGCCTATTATACCAGGCAGAGCATCAAGCTCTTTAGCTGCTAACTTCTTTAATAAGTTTGCTAGGTGGTGTAATTGTTTTCTAATCCAACTTTTACCAGGCTGAGGTGTTGGAGGCGATACTGGCCTGTTGGTGCACTGCGGTTAAAGCATAAACGAGTGTAGAGATAGCAAACCCAACAGCTGTTAATATACTAACTATTGTAATCCCCTGTTCCCTGAACAGAGTCCTTATTCTTTCAGCTAGCGTAGTGTTTTCATAAAAAAATTTGTTTATAGTTTCTCTGAATCTGCTTGTTTGCGCTGCTAGCTCTTCTCTGCTATCAGACAGCACTTCTAACCTAATTTTTCTTAATTCCTTTAATTCTTGTATTTTCTCCTGTGTTCTAGTCTTTTCTTCCGGCCCTAAATTGTTATCGTCTGCATCAGCCAGTTTATTTTTTCTTCTTTTATCTCTCTATCCAGATCACCAAGTTTTGCCAATTTGTTTTCTAGTTCGCCCCTTATTGACTTCAAACGATCATTAAGAGCTAGGAGGTCACGCATAGGCAATGGAGAATCGTCAATTGTTTTTAATTGTGTCTCCTCATTAAAACTCGTCTCAATTTCTGCTAATAGTTCTTCTGCTCTTCTAATTGATTCATCTGCTGTTCGATTTAATTCTTGAAGAGGAATGTTTTTGTATTTCAGATTGTGTTGGCAACTCTTGCCTCAAGTTCTGTAAACGACTAACGCCTTCAGCTCTAAGCTCTAAAAGGTTTAATTGTTCTGCCTTAACAATGGGGAGTTTTCGCCTAATTGTGCTTAGTTTTAAAAACTTGTTTGGGTTTTGCGTTTGAAGTAACTTTTACGCGGTCTCCTGCACCAGTTCTTATATACAAATGCCCACTATCTTCCTCAAAATCATTAGGATCAAGCACGCCCGGTAGCTCTCGTCCTATGCTTCTATAGAATGATTGAATTCTTTCTTGCAATAGTTCTTGACGGGCCTTAGGGAGTGAAGAACCTGCTCCTTCTAGTTCTGACGAGCTTTAAGGAGTGAAGAACCTTCTCCTTTAGGCCTTTTACGCAATGGGCCTGCTGCTTCTTCAAGCTTTTCTTGCAATGAAGGGCCCAGTTCTGTTTCATCTTCTTCTTCAATAGGATTAATCGCGTCAAAATCTTCATCCATATTTTTTATTTATATTCTTTTTGTTTTATAAAAAATGAACTCATACGGTTGTGACCTCGATCAATACAGAAGGAGAAGGAACCCATGGCGTAAGAGGTATAAGGCAGACTGTAATTAGTGTAAATACTCCATCAACAGTTCAGCCTAGACAAGTTTTAATAGTCAAGTTCCCAGATCTTGGCGCCGGCGATTTTATAATGCAGGCACTGCTAAACTATCATTCAAATAGATATTAAATCGACAGATCCTAATGCTACTGTTGGATGGCCTTCTTGGGCTTGTTATTGTTATTACTAAAACCAGGGATGAAATAAACACTTTCTTATCATCTGACAAGGTTACTGTGATGGTTGACAAAGACAAACTAACAGTACTCGACTTTATTTTCATTAAGTATGTTGATTTTATTGCGTTTTACTCTGTTGATGAAGTGCTGCCAGAAGGATTAATAAGAAGATATGTATAAGATTAATTTTAAAAATAATCTTAATTAAAAATGGAGGTTCAACAGTTTAGGTTAGAGCAAATAACTGAACTTCAAAAGGAAATAGGATAAGTATAGGGTTACTAGAAAGAAATATGCTAAGCTTTAAATACTCTTTCTTATGTAATTACTGGCTCCTCAGCTGTAGCTAAGTGCTGGGTCTGGTGTTGCTCTTTTAGTACTGGGGCTGGAGCGCCAGCCTCTTTAGCATTAGTGGGCCTTGGTTTACGTTTAGGCACCATGTCTATGATTGTAAGTGCTGTTTTTAAAAAAATTAACTCCAAAAATTACAAAAGCACACTGCATTGTTGCCTTAGCATCAGCAAAACTTTGTTCATTAAGATTAAGAATAAGCAAATCATTACAGGATGAAAACATTACAGACAAAGAATTTCAGAAGCTTATGGCTGATGGTGAGGATTATAGACGGCAAAAAATTGAACTTCAAAAGGAGTGGAGAAAGACTTTTACTTCACGACAGGTAGACACTGATGCAATTAAACAGAACATTGAAAAACAAACACATGATTAGTTAACTCTCAAATAGGTAAAAAAATAAGTTTAAAAAAAAAAATAAATCCTATTTTTTTTAACTCACTGTGTTTGGCGGGACAACTTGCAGCTCTTCGCGAACAAAGGATCTTTTAGGGGCAGGCTTTTTAGCAGAAAGAGTTTCTCTTAAATTAATATACGAGAGGGGATGTTTTCATAATTCGTTCAACTTCATATACGTCTACGCTCATATAGGATCTGTGGCTCTAATTCTAACATCGCCCTCTCCAGGAGCATACAAGTATCTTACTTTTAGTCCAAACGGCAAGAGTTTTTGAGTGCCCTGCACATCTTCAGTAATGCTAATTTTTTTTAATTTGATTGCGTTACTGGTTTAAGGCCTGTTGCTTTAAATTCTTCGTTGTTCATGGCGCGTAAGACTGCTGGCAATCTCCCAACCCATTCTGTGTTGCGTTTTTCTATCCATAATTTCTCTGTAATATTGATAGGTAAACAGGCGTTCAGCTAGATTCTTATTAAAGTTTTTCTAGGGCTTGTGATCGATGGTTGCCTGGGATCCCTCTCTTAACTGTAACATGATGTTTTAAAAACAGTTGGTTTACAGAACCTTTAAACTCTTTTCCATCATCAACTTGAATCATCCTAGGATACTTTAATGGGCCTCGCATGTATATTTGTTGTAAAGCAACAGCCACAGCAGTTGAGTTTTTAAATCCGTTAAAGGTTCGGCGTCTTTTTATCTTGAAGCTATGTCAACAACTGTCAGAGCATACTTAAACTTTTTTCTTCTAAACTTTGTCATGTGGAAGATACAGCAAGTCCATCTGGTGGGTGTCATTTGGAACTGAATTAACAAATTTAGGCCTTATTATTCTTTTTGGGCAGGCAGATATATTTGCCAAATTGCCTGTTTTGAAAGCCAGTCTTTCGCATTTGATTCAGACACTCTAGCAGCTTTACTCAGTTTTTCAATAGCAGTCTTTCCTTTCCAATACCCTTTAGGAGAATAATATATTTTATCCATATTTTAACTATCTTCTTATTACATTTTAACTGGGTTTTTTTTAATTACATTTTAACTATAATTTTAGATTGAATATGCGAGAAGAAAGATTGCTCCCATAGCACCTATAATAAAAACTATCTCTGCAGTCTTCTGTTCCTCAGATGGTTCATAAAAGTCAGACAGTTCTGGCAGTGGCGATGTTAGAAACTTTTTTCCTGTCACTAAGTAATACTCATTCATTGCGTCATCAACGTCTGTAAATTGTGCTCTGCATGTCCCTGTTCTCTTAACTTTTTATCAATAAAGTCTAAGTGAGCAATTCGTCTTTTCTCATAAGCGTCTCTTGCCTTAGCTAAATCTTCCATTGCCTTATTATGGCGTTCTCTCTCTTCATCGGACCGCAATTTATTAAACATATAATTACTTCCAGAAAAGGCTAAAGCATTAACAATAGCTCCTCCTACCATCAGAACCAATCCAGACATCTTTTATCAATTTTTTTTAATGAATTAATCTTTCTATGCATTAATATTTTCTGGGACAATCCCCTGTGTAACAAGAAAGTCTTTTGAGGCAATCCCTGCAGTAATTGCAACTATAACCTTAACAACGTCCTCAATGTCTAACCTTCCTAGGTCGGCTGGTCTCATTTTAAACATGTTTTTTTGCTAACACACTATAGCCTATACTAAGGCCACCAATCACAGCAGAATGGTAAATCGTATTGATAATCTTTTTTCACTCATCTATTTATTAACTAAAAAAATAATTAAAATAATCATAAAACGAAAGACTGTCTATGCCTTTTAATCAGATAATCTTGTGTTGTTAAAGCTAAAAATAAGGTTGCAACTAGTTTTGGATAATCTTCTATCTTTCCCATGTTGGGCGGTTTATTCCTAACAAACATTTTGCAAGGGTTGAATAAACTATAACACCAACAACAGGCACTGCATAATTAACCAGCGTTAAACTCATGGTTTTAAAAGTATTATATTATTTTTTATTGCTTTTTAAAATGGATTGTGACGAACTATTAAAGTGGAGGAGCACGCAGACTACTCAGCAGACCACTGCCATAAAGAAAGATTTTAACTCTCTAGCTGCTTGTGGAAAAACTAAACAGTATTTAGGCACTGAACTAAGTATTGAACAGATTCAGCAACTGTCTACATCAGACGTTGAGAAGTATTACGCTAGGTACGAAGCACAGCTAGGGTAAAAAATGGTTAATCGGTGGTCAGACAATGATTAGTCTATATGCTAAGTTAGTAAGTCAGATGGCGCCGGTTGATTCAGAAGAAGATTTAAAATATGACTTATGACAAGATCCGGTTTTAAACAAGTCCCTAGAAACTCTTGCATGTGACATGTATTACAGATTTGAGACTATGTTATGCCCATTCATCATGGGATTAATTACTTTTAATCTTATTAATTTTGATCATATTAAATTCAATCGCAATAAAAAAAATAAGCGAGAAGAAGACTCCACAGGACAGTCCGCAGGACCCTCCGCAGGAGCAGAATGCGTCACAAGTGAGCCCACAAGTGAGTGCTCCGCAAGTGAATGTACCACAAGTGAGCAGTGTTACTGTCTAAAAGTCCTGGACGTGTTGAGGCTGGGCGTAAACTAGCTGAATGGAACAGACTGCAAAAAGCAAACCAATCACAAAACAAAAATTGTTAGATAGTAATACAACATCGCCGCCACCAACAACAACACAATTAACAACAACACAATCACAATCAAACGATAAATGTATCATTATGTATTGGGAGCTGCTGTTGTTGCCGGGGGCGTTTTTTGGCATACAAATACCTAACACCATACCTAGCAACAAAGTCACAAGCCCCCACTGTAAAAGAAGAAGAAGAACCAGCCTCTGCAAAAGATTACAACCTCCTGCTGTAGACCCATTTCTATGGAATAGTTTTTTTAATGAACTAAATAAAGTTAAGAACTTGATAAGAACTAGATAAGTACAAGTTAAGTTAGTTATAGAAAGTACTTTTTAAGTTAAGTGCAAGTAAATATACAAGTTAAGTGCAAAAAAAAAATTAAGTTCTAGTTAAGTACTAGTTAGGTTCTTAAGTAAGTACTAGTTAGGTTCTTAAGTAAGTACTAGTTAGGTTCTTAAGTTAAGTACAAGCCAAGTCAGTCAAGTTAATCTTTTAAAGTTCTCCAATGATCTATACCATATGAAAACTCGGAACTGAGGGAGTTCTCTTGTTATTGTTAGAGACTAGTGATTTCTTGTTAACAACAGTTGTGTTTACTTGATAAAGAGTAGAGCGCAGATTAACATTTGTGTGATAAAATACTTTGTTTTCAAAGAGAGCTTGCTTGTAGTTGTCGCGGGTTATTTTTTTTTTACAACTTCTTTACTTATGCCCTTAGCCTTATTCATTTCAGAAGTCTGGGTAGCAACGCTATACAGCTTTGACCGTAAGCCAACATATTCTTGTATAACTGTCCCATTAAGTTCATCCTTCATCTTTCCAATCACTTTCTTGTTCACAGTTGAATGTAAAGGACTGTCTTTTGGGTAATCGCATGTGTCGTACCACCCATCAGCTCCTTTAGCCACTTCTATTTCTAAATCCTTATAGAAGTCTTCAGTTGGAACATCCAGAATAAAACTATCAGTGTCTGTGTAAAGAACTCTAGATTCTGGGTACAGTGGTTTAAAGTAATCGTACAGAAATTCTAACATTAACAATTTAGACAACTCTAGCATGGCAAAGCCGATAAACACCGGCTTGTCCAACGTAACATCTTTTTTCTTCATCATAATGCCAACCATGCTGTCGTTAAATCTTCTAAAGTCTTGATAGTTGGGTTTAGAGACTAGTTTGATTGCTTGTTTTTCTTTTGTAACTAATCTCACATCTTTACGCTGTAGGGTTCGCATGTTTGCGCTGTTTCA
>JAFLJL010002568.1:0-14038 GCA_018398815.1 Conus ventricosus | reverse complement strand
ATTTTGTGGTGGGTTGTAGCGCTATTTTTGATACTACATTAGCATGTAGCGCTATTGAAATGCATAATTAGCATTAGCGCTATTGAAATCAGTAATTAGAATGTGTATTGACAATACAGTAATTACATGTAGCGCTTTGAACATTAACCTGCTTTGATCTTTAACAGTAATTAACATGTAGCGCTTTGACACTCAGCTAATTGACATGTAGCGCTATTGACATCAGTAATTAAATGTAGCGCATTGGTACATCAGCTATTCACAGTACGATGACACTAGCTAATTGACTGTAGCGCTATACCTAAGTAATTACAATGTGCGTATTGGACATACGCTAATTAACATGTAGCACTTTGACACATCAGGAATTAGGCAGTAGCGCTATTGAACTACAGTATAGGATACGTATTGCATAGTAATTGCAGTAGGCTATTGACACTAAGCTATTAGACATGTAGCGCTATGACACATACAGCTATTACACATGTAGCGCTATGGTACTACAGTAATTGACATGTGCGCTATTGACACATACAGCTAATTAGGCATGTAGCGCTATTGACACATACAGCAATTAGACATGTAGCGCTATTGACACATAAGTAATTAAACATGTAGCACTATTGACACTCAGACATTAGGCATGTAGCGCTATTGACACATACAGCTATTAAATGTAGCGCTATTGACACATACAGATCATTAGACATATAGCACTATGACACATACAGAGAATTAGACATGTAGAGCTATTGACACATACAGAGAATCAGGCATGTAGCGCTATTGAACATACAGAGAATTGACATGTAGCGCTATTGGTACATACAGCTAATTAGCATGTAGCGCTATTGACACATACAGAGAATTAGACATGTAGCGCTATTGACACATACAGTGAATTAGACATGTAGCGCTATGGTACATACAGCTAATTAGACCATGTAGCGCTATTGGTACATACAGAGAATTAGACATGTAGCGCTATTGACACATACAGAATTAGACATGTAGCGCTATTGACACATACAGAGAATTAGACATGTAGCGCTATTGACACATACAGAATTAGACATGTAGCACTATTGACACATACAGAGAATTTGACATGTTGCGCTATTGCACATACAGAGAATTAGACATGTAGCGCTATTGGTACATACAAGAGAATTAGACATGTAGCGCTATTGACACATACAGCTAATTAGACAGTAGCGCTATTGACACATACAGAGAATTAGACATATAGCACTATTGGTACATACAGAGAATTAGACATGTAGAGCTATTGACACATACAGGAATCAGGCATGTAGCGCTATTGACACATACAGAGAATTAGACATGTAGCGCTATTGGTACATACAGGAATTAGACATGTAGCGCTATTGACACATACAGAGAATTAGCATGTAGCGCTATTGACACATACAGCTAATTAGGCATGTAGCGCTATTGACACATACAGGAATTAGACATGTAGCGCTATTGGTACATACAGAGAATTAGACATGTAGCGCTATTGACACATACAGAGAATTAGACATGTAGCGCTATTGACACATACAGAGAATTAGACATGTAGCGCTATTGACACATACAGAGAATTAGACATGTAGCACTATTGACACATACAGAGAATTTGACATGTTGCGCTATTGACACATACAGAGAATTAGACATGTAGCGCTATTGGTACATACAGAGAATTAGACATGTAGCGCTATTGACACATACAGCTAATTAGACAAGTAGCGCTATTGACACATACAGAGAATTAGACATATAGCACTATTGGTACATACAGAGAATTAGACATGTAGAGCTATTGACACATACAGAGAATCAGGCATGTAGCGCTATTGACACATACAGAGAATTAGACATGTAGCGCTATTGGTACATACAGAGGAATTAGACATGTAGCGCTATTGACACATACAGAGAATTAGGCATGTAGCGCTATTGACACATACAGCTAATTAGGCATGTAGCGCTATTGACACATACAGAGAATTAGACATGTAGCGCTATTGGTACATACAGATCATTAGGCATGTAGCGCTATTGACACATACAGCTAATTAGACATGTAGCGCTATTGACACATACAGCTAATTAGACAAGTAGCGCTATTGACACATTACAGCTAATTACACATGTAGCGCTATTGACACATACAGCTAATTAGACATGTAGCGCTATTGACACATACAGCTAATTAGGCATTGTAGCGCTATTGACACATACAGCTAATTAGACAAGTAGCGCTATTGACACATACAGAGAATTAGACATGTAGCGCTATTGACACATACAGCTAATTAGACATGTAGCGCTATTGACACATAAAGCTAATTAGGCATGTAGCGCTATTGACACATACAGCTAATTAGACATGTAGCGCTATTGACACATACAGCTAATTAGGCATGTAGCGCTATTGACACATACAGCTAATTAGACATGTAGCGCTATTGACACATACAGAGAATTAGACATGTAGCGCTATTGACACATACAGAGAATTAGACATGTAGCGCTATTGGTACATACAGAGAATTAGACATGTAGCGCTATTGGTACATACAGAGAATTAGACATGTAGCGCTATTGGTACATACAGCTAATTAGACATGTAGCGCTATTGGTACATACAGAGAATTAGACATGTAGCGCAATTGACACATACAGAGAATTAGACATGTAGCGCTATTGGTACATACAGAGAATTAGACATGTAGCGCTATTGGTACATACAGCTAATTAGACATGTAGCGCTATTGGTACATACAGATCATTAGGCATGTAGCGCTATTGACACATACAGCTAATTAGGCATGTAGCGCAATTGACACATACAGAGAATTAGACATGTAGCGCTATTGGTACATACAGAGAATTAGACATGTAGCGCTATTGGTACATACAGAGAATTAGACATGTAGCGCTATTGACACATACAGCTAATTAGACATGTAGCGCTATTGACACATACAGCTAATTAGGCATGTAGCGCAATTGATACATAGAGAGAATTAGGCATGTAGCGCTATTGACACATACAGAGAATTAGACATGTAGCGCTATTGACACATACAGCTAATTAGGCATTGTAGCGCTATTGACACATAAAGCTAATTAGGCATGTAGCGCAATTGATACATAGAGAGAATTAGGCATGTTAGCGCTATTGGTACATACAGAGAATTAGACATGCAGCGCTATTGGTACATACAGCTAATTAGACATGTAGCGCTATTGGTTACATACAGAGAATTAGACATGTAGCGCTATTGACACATACAGAGAATTAGACATGTAGCGCTATTGGTACATACAGCTAATTAGACATGTAGCGCTATTGACACATACAGAGAATTAGACATGTAGCGCTATTGGTACATACAGCTAATTAGACATGTAGCGCTATTGGTACATACAGAGAATTAGACATGTAGCGCTATTGGTACATACAGCTAATTAGACATGTAGCGCTATTGGTACATACAGAGAATTAGACATGTAGCGCTATTGACACATACAGCTAATTAGACATGTAGCGCTATTGACACATACAGCTAATTAGACATGTAGCGCTATTGACACATACAGCTAATTAGGCATGTAGCGCTATTGACACATACAGCTAATTAGACATGTAGCGCTATTGACACATACAGAGAATTAGACATGTAGCGCTATTGACACATACAGAGAATTAGACATGTAGCGCTATTGGTACATACAGAGAATTAGACATGTAGCGCTATTGGTACATACAGAGAATTAGACATGTAGCGCTATTGGTACATACAGAGAATTAGACATGTAGCGCTATTGCACATACAGATAATTAGGCATGTAGCGCTATTGACACATACAGCTAATTAGACATGTAGCGCTATTGGTACATACAGCTAATTAGACATGTAGCGCTATTGGTACATACAGAGAATTAGACATGTAGCGCTATTGACACATACAGAGAATTAGACATGTAGCGCTATTGGTACATACAGAGAATTAGACATGTAGCGCTATTGGTACATACAGCTAATTAGGCATGTAGCGCTATTGACACATACAGAGAATTAGACATGTAGCGCTATTGACACATACAGCTAATTAGGCATGTAGCGCAATTGTATACATAGAGAGAATTAGGCATGTAGCGCTATTGACACATACAGCTAATTAGGCATGTAGCGCTATTGACACATAAAGCTAATTAGGCATGTAGCGCAATTGATCATAGAGAGAATTAGGCATGTAGCGCTATTGACACATACAGAGAATTAGACATGTAGCGCTATTGACACATACAGCTAATTAGGCATGTAGCGCTATTGGTACATACAGAGAATTAGACATGTAGCGCTATTGGTACATACAGATCATTAGGCATGTAGCGCTATTGGTACATACAGAGAATTAGACATGCAGCGCTATTGGTACATACAGCTAATTAGACATGTAGCGCTATTGGTACATACAGAGAATTAGACATGTAGCGCTATTGACACATACAGAGAATTAGACATGTAGCGCTATTGGTACATACAGCTAATTAGACATGTAGCGCTATTGACACATACAGAGAATTAGACATGTAGCGCTATTGGTACATACAGCTAATTAGACATGTAGCGCTATTGGTACATACAGAGAATTAGACATGTAGCGCTATTGGTACATACAGCTAATTAGACATGTAGCGCTATTGGTACATACAGAGAATTAGACATGTAGCGCTATTGACAATACAGAGAATTAGACATGTAGCGCTATTGGTACATACAGCTAATTAGACATGTAGCGCTATTGGTACATACAGAGAATTAGACATGTAGCGCTATTGGTACATACAGCTAATTAGACATGTAGCGCTATTGGTACATACAGAGAATTAGACATGTAGCGCTGTTGGTACATACAGAGAATTAGACATGTAGCGCTATTGGTACATACAGAGAATTAGACATGTAGCGCTATTGACACATACAGAGAATTAGACATGTAGCGCAATTGACACATACAGAGAATTAGACATGTAGCGCTGTTGGTACATACAGCTAATTAGACATGTAGCGCTATTGGTACATACAGAGAATTAGACATGTAGCGCAATTGACACATACAGAGAATTAGACATGTAGCGCTGTTGGTACATACAGAGAATTAGACATGTAGCGCAATTGACACATACAGAGAATTAGACATGTAGCGCTATTGACACATACAGCTAATTAGGCATGTAGCGCTATTGACACATACAGATAATTAGACATGTAGCGCTATTGACACATACAGAGAATTAGACATGTAGCGCTATTGACACATACAGCTAATTACACATGTAGCGCTATTGACAATACAGCTAATTAGACATGTAGCGCTATTGGTACATACAGCTAATTAGACATGTAGCGCTATTGGTACATACAGCTAATCAAGGTACTGGCGATGCTACGCAGTGCTATCTGCATGCAGCGCTATTGGTACATACAGAGAATTAGACATGTAGCGCTATTGGTACGTACAGCTAATTAGACATGTACTGTACGTACCAATAGCGCTACATGTCTGAGAAAAGAAGATGGTAATATTGCAGTTAGTGATAATGATAAGGTCGAGGTGCTAAATAAATTCTTTTCTAGTGTATTCATACATGAAAATATTGAAAATGTTCCCGAAATCGACAGCGCCTCTTTATCTGATGGAAAAACTCTGTGTGATATAGTCATTACACCTGTCACGAGTTTGTCACGAGGCCTACGACGATTGACCCATCTGGGGTGGTGGAATTGTTCATTTGGTTGTTGTCGTCGTTGTTGTCGTATATCCGTCCCTTGATGTGGCTTGTGGTGTGGTTGCACCTTTGGTGTAGTTCAGCTCAGGTTAGGTTTACTTTCTCTCTCTCTCTCTGTCACGTTCACGCAATCCACTCACTCGTCTCTCAAGGCGCGCAACAGATACATACACATGAATTCAGTAATCCCTCCTTCCTTTACTATTTTACAAATACTCGACTGGCACATTGCAGCACTTCACAACAGCTCACAATTCTTCCATCCTTTACTCGGTACTTGTTTTGCAGTACCTCGCCTCCATTACAACAGATCGAAACATACCCCATCCTGCAGTGACAGGGAAACACGTTCGGGAGTCCATCAGTCTTGCTCACAAAAGCCAAAGTGACAGGGGGATACGTTCGGGAGTCCTTCCTCAGTCTGGCTCACAAGAGCCAAAGTGACAGGGAAACACGTTCGGGAGTCCTTCCTCAGTCTGGCTCACAAAAGCCAAAGTGACAGGGGGATACGTTCGGGAGTCCTTCCCCAGGAACGAGCGCTCTGGAACTAGAATCCTAATGTAAGATACAAAGTTCCCTAAAGCCTCTTTCCAACAATTTACAATTAAACTCCGAGCTTATGATTTTAAAATAGTTTGCTGAAAGATCTTTAGAAAAGCCAGATGAAAGTCATCTCTGATCAAATGCAGTTACATTTTACAAAGACAAATTAACTTTATAAACCTAACAGGTTATGAACATTATCAACGTTTGTATACATTTTAGGAAAGAACACAATATGTATACTTATACAATGAAACATCAAAGCAAACCTTAGGGTTAATTTAAAAAATGTAAATATATTCTTAATCTTCCAGTCTCCACTGCCTGGTGAGGTTACAAGCGAATTTAACACTTACTTTTCGGACCCGTAGACACCTAGTCTACACTAGCACTTGGTGCTATATTTTACAAATTACACTCAGGGGGAATACGACTTTCCCTGACCTGAAATCCCCTATTAGCCCGCTACCATGCCAGGCTAACTAACAGAGAGCCCATCGCTCTCCAGGCTGTCTTCTCTCAGTCTCCCTAGAAAGAAGAGACAGTCACAAAATTGAGTGCTCTGAACATACTCACTTCCAAAACAATTGTCTCTGACCACACCACAGGTGTAAGGGTGTAATTTTCTACCCGTGACTAAATATACCGGATAATTTCTTTTAATATCTCCAGAGCGCTCTTCCTGACAACCCCCACCGGGGGAAAAACTTTGTCCATCAAAGTTTTAGGAGACAAATTACCATTTACTATGTCCCTAAATAATCACTTACAAGAAAATACATATCAACATTGTCAAATTCATGAAATACAATCTTCCATATCATTCAAGTACATAAGAAAACCAAACATTCTACCCAAGCGCTGGCTCTGTACAAGCAACACCAATGACTGTATCCACACAGTTTCACTACATGTCAGAGCAGACATTTAAAAAAAATCAATGCTCCATCAACATCCTTCACACCCATCATGGTGCACAATATACAGTGAAACAATGCAGTGCAAATCCAAATCACCGAGGCAAAACTTCATTGAAGTACATTTACATTGTTGGCATGAATCACATACATGCACATACACAATAAAGAATGAAAATAGAAACACTAAATTTATAATTCACACATCCATTTCACCAGAAGTTAAAAAAAAACAGCAAAAGTTCACGACCTACATCAAAAATGACGATCGAGATAATAAATCTGCAAAAACATTGCATTTTCAGAAATAGTGCACCTCAAACTGTACTCTTGAATTGCCAATGACCACCTCAACAGTCTACTGTTTTTTGTTTTTGACGCCTTCAAAAAGGTCAAAGGCCTGTGGTCAGTCTGCAAGATGAATGGCTTGCCTAACAGGTAACGTGTGAACTTGGAGAGTGCCCACACAATGGCCAAGCATTCTCTTTCCACAGTAGAGTACCTTGTCTGAGCGTCTGTGAACTTTTTGCTTGCAAACATCACTGGATGTAGTAAACCCTCGTTCCCCTGCATGAGAGCAGCTCCCATACCAGTAGAGCTAGCATCTGTTCTCACAAGAAAGTCCTTATCCAAGTCTGGAAGAATCAACACTGGGAATGATGACAGCAGACTTTGTATTGTCTGCAGAGCGATCTGACAGTCCCCAGACCATGAAATTGACCGCTTACCATTCTCTTTAGTTAGATCAGTGAGAGGGGCCGTGATAGATGCAAAGTTAGGTATGTAGCGCCTGTAATAGCTTAACAAACATAACAGGGAACGCACCCGTCTCTTGGTCTTTGGGACCTGAATACACAAAATCTTGTCAACCTTTTTCTGTTCAGGTTGTAACACCCAATCGACAAGGAATGTCCCAAAAATTCCAACTGTTGGAATCCAGCAAACAGTTTGCTTGGTCGGGCAATAATATCGGTCTTCAATATCAGGGATAGGTTCAGAGTCAAAAACAGTAATTTTGTTCATATGCTCTGTAATCTATACAAAACCGTACAGAACCATCTGGTTTCGAGACAAGCAAACAGGGGCACAATATGCAGAAGTAGATGGCTCAATGACACCCATGTTTAACATCGTTTTCACTTCATTCTCAACACCTGTCGTGTGGAAAAGGGAAGCGGGTTAAGGTTTAACCCTGACTGGTATGTCACTGGTCAAAACAATGCGATGTGGGTCAACAGCTGTTGCGTTTCCAGGTTTGTCAGTAAGAATGTCAGAAAAGTCTGAAAAATTGCCTCAAGGTCACATATTTTCTTCTGTCAATGACTGGTCCATGTGAACGTCCCTGTAAGTCTCATGTTTCACTGAGGGAACGGTCGGTAGAGTGAAGTCATTATCTGTTGTTCCTGAACCACACCCACTGAGGTAGTATGCACCACACTCTCAGCAGCAGTATTTTTCTGGTTGGATATACAGTGAGATATTTCCACAGGTAAGATGTCCTTTAAATCATCAAAAGAACAAACATTGGCACAATTGTGTTCATTTGCCTGTACACTGGAATTGACAGTAATGCACCACATCTGCTTGTCTAACATGATACAACTTCAACATGTTTATGTGGAAAACTTTTCCATCACCATTCATGTCAATTCTGTAATCCACAGGACCTGTTTTTTCCAGCACCTTATATGGTCCTTTCATTTGACCTGAAGTTTACTATCTTTGTCAGATAGCAACACCAGAACCTGATCTCCAGGAGCTAAAGTGGAACCTTTGCCTTTTTGTCAGCGTACATTTTTATACTTTTGGGCAGACAGCTTCACCTGTTCCTGAGCCAGAGTACATGTGTCAACAATCCTGTTTTTGAGATCAAATACATAATCAAACAAAAGTTGTCATCCTCAGACTGACTGGTTCCTGACCAGCTCTGAGCGAGGATCTGCATTGGACCTCGGGGGAGCGACCGAACAATAATTCAAAAGGGGAAAAACCTGTACTTGCATTTGGCAGTTCACGTAGGCAAACAAGAGTGCGGGAATGTTATCTATCCCAGTCTTTGTGACAATCAAGTGCTACCTTGTGCAACATGTGCCTTGAGGGTACCATTAAACCTTTTTACCAGTCCATTAGACTGGGGGTGGTAGGGTGAGGTGGTAGAGGGAACAACACCCAACAAACGATAGACCTCAGTCATGAGTTTCGACACAAACTGGGTGCCGCAATCTGAGAGGATTTCCGCAGGACAACCCATCCTACAAAACACTCCCCACAAAGCTTCTGCCACTGTCACTGTGTCTATCTTTTTCAGAGGGATAGCTTCTGGGTATCGTGTGGCTACATCAACAATAGTCAACATCCCACTGATTCCTGATGAGGATGCTGTTTAAGGGGACCAACCAGATCATTGCAATCCTCTTAAACGGTTCTGTAATGATTGGCATCTTCTCCAAGGGTGCACATGGTACTCTTCCCCTGGGTAAAGTTTTTTGGCAAACATCACATGATTCACAGTACCTCTGTACATCTTTTCTTACATCAGGCCAAAAAAATGAAGTCAACACACGCGCTAATGTACGTCTCACACCAAAATGTCCAGACATGACAGCATCATGAGCTGTCTTTAACACACATGTTCTCAAACTTTGTGGTACAACAACCTGCATGACATGTTCCACATCATCTTTAAAAACACGATACAAAATATCATCTTTGACAACATAATGTGTTTTGGTTTTGTCTGTATTTGCACTTGTGGCACTTTGAAACAAAGAAGCAAGTTTTGTGTCAGACTTTTGTAGCTGTTTGAGTTTTTCTGGCGGTTACATCAAACCAGACATGTCATGTACATTTAAAGGCTTGGTTGGCCTGCCAGAGTCTCTTTGCTGTGCCCTGGTAGTCACCAAAGCATGAGTGTCACAAACAAATGAACCACCATGTCCACCACAAGCAGTTTTTACACCAGGCAAGTTACCAAGAATGAGATCGGTACTGGGTCTTCAATGACACAAGCTATCAAGAGAACCCGTTAAAGTAGGGGGGTAGCAACATTTATCACAGCTAAGGGGAATGACTCAATCTTCCCTCCAAAGGAGCGACAATTTTGTTTCTCACCAGTGTACTGATTAGCCTGCACAAAAGACTTCCTAACACCTGCTGTTGTACAGCCTGTGTCTCTAAGTAAAGTGCCTGAAAATCCATTGATGGCACAGTCTTTAATAAGAAGGCTATTCTTTGATCCTGTGATACTAGCACATGTTTAGATGTTTTCTCTGAGACTGTTTCAGCCACATTACCTTTTTGTACATAAGGGCAAGTGTCTCGTTTGTGAAAACGACAGCCACATGTCCAGCATTGTACATCCCTATTGCCTGTGTGAGCACCACGAATAGAAGTGCCTCCACGGTTACCAAACCGCGCCTGCTCATGTTACCAAGGTGTGTCTGTGGTTGTGCGTGCTGAGCCTGGATCGGATTTGGAGAATCCGGACTGGTTTGAGCCACGATAGGAACCTCGACCGCGCTGATATCTACGACTCCGCTGATCGTGTTGAAACTGTTTTGGTTCGGTGCAACGTAACCGACATTCGTGTCATACACCTTGAACTCTGCTTTCCGAGCAAAAGTTTTTCCTGGGTGCGCACTTTTGTACTGGTCAGCAATTTGACATAGTTCTTCTGCACTTTTGAATGAACGTTCCCGAAGAAAAATTGCAAGGTCTTTGGAAACACTCTGCAAAATTTGCTCTTGCAGAAAAAGGTCACGGAGATCGGCAAAATTTTGCGGAATTTTAGACAACTCTATCCATCTGTCTAATAAATGGCCAGTACGGATTAAAAAAGCTGCGAAAGATTCGGTCACATTGGTCGAACGAGCGAAATTTCTCGCGAAAACCTTCTTTGGTACATTGAATTTCTTTAAAAGCTCCGCTTTCAAATCCTCCCAGGTGATGGTTTGTTTTAGCTGACAGCGAGTGATATAATGATAGAGCACCTCCACGAAAAAGAGAAGCAACATAGAGCACCATCTGTCTTTCGGCCAGTTACATGTTGCAGCATGTGTTTCAAATCGAAACAAGAAAGAATCAATATCATCTCTTTGCTCATCAAAAGCAGGTAGTTTAGGGATGTACGGGGATTTATGGGGAGGGGCCATGGGTCCTTCACCTTCTGTTTGTCCACGAACACCCTGCTCCAGTTTTATCAATTCCAGTTCATGTTTTCTGATTCTATCCAATTCTTCAAGCTCTCTTATTTTATCATTCTTCTCCCTGTCCAATTCCAGTCTCTTAATTTCCAGCTGTAGCTGGTACTCTCTTTCTTGTTCTCTTTTTTTCGCCTCAGTGCTCTTTCTTCACACTGGGTTATATACTCTATAATCTACTCAGTATAACCCAGTTTTGTTCCCTGGGCTATAAAAGCCGATCAAAGTCCTCCATCACGAAGCACAATCCAAAATAAACTTTGAGAATGAACCGAAATACTTATATCTCATTATACAATGTTAACATTACTGTTCTTATAAAAAATATGTAACAACACAACCATTTTTTAATTAAGCAAGCAAGAACAAAAAGAAATAGGAAATGTAAATAATATATTTTCAATGTTCAGGTTTTTTTTTCCTTTTTCTTTTTTTTTTTTTTAATTTAAATACCAGAGGAAGGGATTAATTGGAAATTTTACTGTCTTCTATTGATCATATGGCAAGATTTTGAAACTAACTCCCTACTCTAAATAGCAACACAAGTGAACTTATATAGAAAGTAAACCACAATACAAAATTTTTAAAAAAGGAGGGAAACACCTTAATACAATATTAAAATGAAAATAAAAAGAACTCACAACATGCACTCAATAACAATCACTCATTTAAATTTGAAAATATGGCAGGTTCAAAAGGATATCTTTTCACATTCCTTGACTAACGATAATGAATGGGGAAAGGGAATGAAAATCTTCAATGCATTCTTATATACCCAAGGTGAAAAGGGAAACCTTCAAATTTCAAGAAACCTGTGTTTTTGAAATCAAGATTGACAACAAATTTACTTCATAGACAAAACAAAAAGAGTTCAGTCGGGGTCACCACTGTCACGTTCACGCAATCCACTCACTCGTCTCTCAAGGCGCGCAACAGATACATACACATGAATTCAGTAATCCCTCCTTCCTTTACTATTTACAAAATACTCGACTGGCACATTGCAGCACTTCACACAGCTCACAATTCTTCCATCCTTTACTCGGTACTTGTTTTGCAGTACCTCGCCTCCATTACAACAGATCGAAACATACCCATCCTGCAGTGACAGGGAAACACGTTCGGGAGTCCATCAGTCTTGCTCACAAAAGCCAAAGTGACAGGGGGGATACGTTCGGGAGTCCTTCCTCAGTCTGGCTCACAAGAGCCAAAGTGACAGGGAAACACGTTCGGGAGTCCTTCCTCAGTCTGGCTACACAAAGCCAAAGTGACAGGGGGATTACGTTCGGAGTCCTTCCCCAGGAACGAGCGCTCTGGAACTAGAATCCTAATGTAAGATACAAAGTTCCCTAAAGCCTCTTTCCAACAATTTACAATTAACTCCGAGCTTATGATTTTAAAATAGTTTGCTGAAAGATCTTTAGAAAAGCCAGATGAAAGTCATCTCTGATCAAATGCAGTTAACATTTTACAAAGACAAATTAACTTTATAAAACCTAAACAGGTTTATGAACATTATCAACGTTTGTATACATTTTAGGAAAGAACACAATATGTATACTTAATACAATGAACATCAAAGCAAAACCTTAGGGTTAATTTAAAAATGTAAATATATTCTTAAATCTTCCAGTCTCCACTGCCTGGTGAGGTTTACAAGCGAATTTAACACTTACTTTTCGGACCCGTAGACACCTAGTCTACACTAGCACTTGGTGCTATATTTACAAATTACACTCAGGGGGAATACGACTTTCCCTGACCTGAAATCCCCTATTAGCCCGCTACCAAGCCAGGCTAACTAACAGAGAGCCCATCCGCTCTCCAGGCTGTCTTCTCTCAGTCTCCCTAGAAAGAAGAGACAGTCACAAAATTGAGTGCTCTGAACATCACTCACTTCCAAAACAATTGTCTCTGACCACACCACAGGTGTAAGGGTGAATTTTCTACCCGTGACTAAATATACCCGGATAATTTCTTTTAATATCTCCAGAGCGCTCTTCCTGACACTCTCTCTCTCTAATTCCACTGCCCGTGCAATTCATCCTGCAGGTTCACGGGGGGCTGGTATCTTTTTCTTGTACTGGCTGTCTCTATCGGCCTCTCACCTGTCTTCTCACCTGCCGCACGTGCAAGGTTCCTCTTAGGCTTGAGGTATTCTCACCGTGACGTAGCGTGGCATGTTGGCCGCCATCGCTTAGGCAAGTTTTCTCTTCACTCGAGCGGTAAGATGTCTCTGGGAGCGCCTGCTCCGGTCCTGGTTCTTCACCTTATCGTCGAAGGTACTGTCGGTACTTTCATTTCCTACAGTCGGCCTGTAGGAGGGAGACACACTTCATCTTTTCCGCATCTGCGCTGCTGTCCTCTCGACTGGACAGAGGGCAGAGAGAGTCGTTTGACCCACCACTCGGGTCACCCACGGGTAGCTGGTAGAGCATCAGTTTCGTGGTTTATTTGTTGTGTTTTTTTTTTTTATGTTAGCCGGCTAATTTTTCTCTTTTGCGCAATTCTCTCTTGTTTTCAAAATTATATAAATTTTTTTTTAGACACACTTTTTTTCTGGTTAT
>JAFLJL010002567.1:20000-22500 GCA_018398815.1 Conus ventricosus | reverse complement strand
CACCTTCTCCCTCCCTCCCTCTCTATCTCGCTATCTTCCTCTCTTTCTCCCCTTCTTCTCCCCCTCTCTCTTTCTCCTCCTTCTCTCTGGTCCCTCTCTCCATTCTCTCCCCCTCTCCCCCTCTCTCTTCTCCTCTCTCTCTCCTCCCTCTCTCTCCCTCCCTCTCTCCATCCCTCCCGCCTTCTCTCTCTCTCTCTCCCTCTATCCCCCTCTTCTCTCTGTCACATCCTCTACTCTCCTCACTCTCCCTCCCTCACTCTCCCTCCCTCCCACCTTCTCTCACTCTCCCTCCCTCCCTCTCTCTCTCCCTCCCTCCCCTCCTCTCATTCCTCATTTTCTTTCGCTCTCCCCTCCCTCTCTCCTCCCACCCGCCTTCTTCTCTCTCTCTTCTCTCTCTATCTCCCTCATCCTCTATCTCCCTCCTCCCTCTCTCTCTCCTCTCTTCCCTCCTTCTCTTCCCTCCCTTCTCTCTCCCTCCCTCCAGCCCTTCTCTCTCTCCCCCTCCCTCCCCTCTCTCTCTCCCTTCCCTCCCACCCTCTCTCTCTCTCTGTCTCTCTGTCTCTCCCTCTCTACTCTCTCTGTGGCGTGTGTTCGTTTCCAATTCTACCGGCACCAAGGCTGCCGACAGAATCACTGATGGGTGGTGACTGCGGTGGACACACACACAACACACAACAACACACACACTAACACACACACACACACACATATATATATATTTATTATATTATATAATACACAGCCATGAGTGGCCTTTGCGGGTCGGCTGGGCTATAAGCAACATTATCTTTCTATATTATACACACACACACATACAAGACACAACATAACACACACACACACATATATACACACCACCACACACACACACACGCACACACACACACAGAGAGAGTGAGAGAGAGATTGAGAGGAGAGAGAGCGAGAGAGAAATACAACACATACAACCATACAACACACATACCACAACACAACATTATATATACACCATACACACACATACACACACACACATATATATATATATACACACATACCAACAAATATACACACATGACACACACACACACAACACAATACACACACATTACACTCAATACACATAACACACACACACACCCCCCCACAACACACAACACACACACGCACACTTACAACACACACCCACAACACACACACGAGGACACTTACACACATCACACACACACAACAACACACACACACACACACACAACACATTACCACCCACCACAAACATCACACACACACACCACACACACTGTGCAGCTGAAAGGGGAGGAAAGGTGGAGGGGTGGTGGGGGTGGTGGGGGGATTGGGGTGGGGGGGGGGGGGTCAGAGTGCCGCAATGACTCAGACAGCAGTCGTCGTCCACCTGTCGTATGTCTGTACAGCCTCTTCCCCCCCCCCCCCCCCCCCCCCCCCCCCCCCCCCCCCCCCCCCCCCCCCCCCCCCCCCCCCCCCGCCTTCTACTGTTTTCGCCACTGTCTGTCTGTCTGTCCGTCACTTCTATATTATATATTGGAGAAGGGAAAAAGCAAAATGTACGAGAGCCGAGTAGTATATATATGCTCTCTCTTCTTCTCTCTCTCTCTTTCTTCTCTCTTCTCTCTCTCTCTCTCTCTCTTTCTCTCTCTCTTTCGCCTATATAGTATTTTTTTTCTCCACGTTTTACTCAGTCTGTCTGCTTGATGTCTGTCTGTCTTTCTGTCGTCTCTCTTTCCTCTTCCTGAGCAATTTCGTTTGCCATTATGTAAACAATTTGCGTTTTGTTTTATTTGTGTTATCTTCATCTCTTCTCTCTCTCTCTATCTCTTCTCTCTCTCTCTCTCTCTCTCTCTCTCTCTCTCTCTCTCTCTCTCCCTCTCTTCCAACGCGACGACACGGCGACTTCGACTTCTGTCTCTCTCTTGCTCTGTCTGGGTCTGTCTGTCTGTCTGTCTCTCTCTCTTCTCTCTCTCTCTCTCTCTCTCTCTCTCTCTCTCTCTCCTCTCTCTCTCTCTTCCCCCCCCCCCCCCTGTATCTCTCTCTCTCGCAGTTCCCTCTCTCCCCTTCTCTCCACCCTCCTCCCCTTACATCTGTCTCAGTGGCTGCTACCATGATGCACGTGCAATCACCCGTTATGTGGCCCCTGTGTTGTCTGTCCATCTGTCTGTCTGTCTGTCTGTCTGTCTGTTTGGTGACTGTCCTATGTTGGTACACGCTGTCTTGCTCTTCCGTCGGATCCATTCATAGGAGGGGGGGGAGGGGGGGGGGTTGGCGGTGGTGCTTGGGATATATTAATATGTGTGGAATGGATTCGTGCGATCATTTGGGGCGGGAGGGGGGGGGGGGGCAAGCAGCAGAGAAAGGGTGGGGGGTGGTATTCAGACAGGATGGGAGGCGGCGCAGAGGGTCCAGTGTCCCCCCGGTGTCCCTTTCCGCGGGGACACACTGGTTCCATTTGTTGTGGTGGTAAAGACACGGTTTGTCAGTCAGTTCA
>JAFLJL010002567.1:5000-10000 GCA_018398815.1 Conus ventricosus | reverse complement strand
CGCAGGAGGGGGAGGGAGGGATAGAGAAGGAAGAAGAGAAGAAAAAGCGCAAGAGAGGGAGACGAGGACTAGCAAAGGAAGAAGAGAAGAAAAAGCGCAGAGAGGGAGACGAGGACTAGCAGAAGGAAGAAGAGAAGAAAAAGCGCAGAGAGGGAGACGAGGACTAGCAGAAGGAAGAAGAGAGAAAAAGCGCAGAGAGGGAGACGAGACTAGCAGAAGGAAGAAGAGAAGAAAAAGCGCAGAGAGGGAGACGAGGACTAGCAGAAGGAAGAAGAGAAGAAAAAGCGCAGAGAGGGAGACGAGGACTAGCAGAAGGAAGAAGAGAAGAAAAAGCGCAGAGAGGGAGACGAGGACTAGCAGAAGGAAGAAGAGAAGAAAAAGCGCAGAGAGGGAGACGAGGACTAGCAGAAGGAAGAAGAGAAGAAAAAGCGCAGAGAGGGAGACGAGATAGCAGAAGGAGAAGAAAAGCGAGGAGGGCAGGACTAGCAGAAGGGAAAAAAGCGCAGAGAGGGAGACGAGGACTAGCAGAAGGAAGAAGAGAAGAAAAAGCGCAGAGAGGGAGACGAGGACTAGCAGAAGGAAGAAGAGAAGAAAAAGCGCAGAGAGGAGACGAGGACTAGCAGAAGGAAGAAGAGAAGAAAAAGCGCAGAGAGGGAGACGAGGACTAGCAGAAGGAAGAAGAGAAGAAAAAGCGCAGAGAGGGAGACGAGGACTAGCAGAAGGAAGAAGAGAAGAAAAAGCGCAGAGAGGGAGACGAGGACAAAGCAGAAGGAAGAAGAGAAAGAAAAAGCGAGCCAGAGAGGGAGACGAGGACTAGCAGAAGGAAGAAGAGAAGAAAAAGCGCAGAGAGGGAGACGAGGACTAGCAGAAGGAAGAAGAGAAGAAAAAGCGCAGAGAGGGAGACGAGGACTAGCAGAAGAAGAGAGAAGAAAAAGCGCAGAGAGGAGACGAGGACTAGCAGAAGGAAGAAGAGAAGAAAAAGCGCAGAGAGGGAGACGAGGACTAGCAGAAGGAAGAAGAGAAGAAAAAGCGCAGAGAGGGAGACGAGGACTGAAGAGAAGGAAGAAGGAGGGAACGAGGATGACAAGAAGATGATATGAACTCTGTGAATAAGGCAAGAACAGCACAAAGACACACAAACACACCACACACACTACAGAGAACACGCACACACACACAATACGCGCGAGCGCACGCGCGCGCGCACACACAACACAACACACAACACACACACACACAGCAACACTTACAACACACACACACACACACACACACACCACACACACACACACACACTTTAACACACACACACACACACACACACACACACCACAACACACTTAACACACACACACACACACACACACACACACACACACCACACACCACACACACACTCTACCACGAACACACACGAACACACACTTACACCCCCGCACACTTACGCACACACACACACTTAACACACACACAACACACACACACACACACACACACACACACACACACACACAACACACAACACACACACACACACTCACGAATACACACGAACACACACACACACGAACGAACACACACACACACACACACACACACACACACACACACACTTACACACCACTTACACACACACACACACACACACACACACACACACCACACACACACACACACACACACACACACACACCACACACACACACACACACACACACACACACTTACACCACACACACACACCACACACACACACACACACACACACACACACAACACACACACACACCTCGGTCTTCTTCCCACCTTCATCCTCCTCCCAATTCCCATCACCAACCACCGTTGCCCGAATTTCTTCGGGGAAGGCAAGAGGTACTCAAAGGGACTGCCGCCACCGGTAATTTGCCTCCACATGGCAGATCGGTACTGGGTACCGAGGCTGTGGCTGAGATAAGACCCATGTCTCCAAAGCCTCGTTACCACCGGGGTCAGAGTCTTGTGAGCCGTCTGCAGAGCGCTCTCTGCTCTGACCTGCACGTGCAACACTGACACCACGACACAAAGTGAGGAAGATGCAGAAGAAGAAGAAGAAGAGGGAGAAGATGCAGAAGAAGAAGAAGAAGAGGGAGGAGAAGAAGAAGAAGAAGAAGGAGGAGGAGGAGGAGGAGAAGAAGAAGAAGAAGAAGAAGAAGAAGAAGAAGAAGAAGAAGAAGGAGGAGGAGGAGGAAAGGGAGGAGGGAGAAGAGGAAGGAGAAGGAGCAAGAGAAGCGATAGACAGAAGGATGAAAAGAAGAGGGAGAAGGAGGAGAAAAGAAAGAAGATGGAGGAGGAGGAGAAGGAGGAGGAAGAGAAGAGGCAGACAGAAAGACAGAAAAGACGAAGAAGAGGAAGAAGCAGGGTGAGACGAGGGATCAATTAATTCATTAAGAGAAGTGATAGACAGAAGGACGAAAAGAAGAAGAGGGAGAAGGCGGAGAAAGAAGAAGACGGAGGAGGAGGAGAGGGAGGAGGAAGAGAAGAGGTAGACAGAAAGACAGAAAAGACGAAGAAGGTGGGAGAAACGAGAAATTAATTGAGGAAGAGAAGTGATAGACAGAAGGACGAAAAGAAGAAGAGGGAGAAGGAGGAGGAAAAAAAAAAGAAGAAGATGGAGAAGAAGAAGGCGGAGGAGGAGAAGGAGGAGGAGGAGAAGAGGCAGACAGAAGGAAAAAAAAAACGAAGAAGAGGGAGAAGGAGGGAGAGACGAGGGATTAATGGCTCCACAAATCCTGACCTTTCTCGCTGTGTAGGAGCAGGCACACCGTGTAAATGATCTTATCACGAGGACGTCGGTCGCCGGTTAATTTGCCTCATTACTTCGATCAGACTCGGGGCCGACACCAAGAGCGCCAAGAGGGCGCTGAAAAAGATCAAAGACCCACATCACACAGCAACGTGCGCTGCTTATTCAGGTCATGACCTGCGCGTGCAACCTGAAAGAGGTTGGGGTTTGTTGTTGTTGTTGTTGTTTTTCACCATGTTCCAGGGGCGGCTCGTAAAGAAGAACACAAGTCTTGGACCGTTTGCACACAGGTCGTTCCTTTTACGCCCATTTTTTGTACTCCCAGTTCTTACAGAACCGAGAGTTTCTTACAATGGGAACGAAGAAATGCTGTCTGCGTGTCTGTTTGTCTGTCCGTGGTCAAAATGTGTTCCACTCGCTCCAGACAAAACTACTGGGTCGATCTTTCTGAAAATGTGTAGGTATGTTCATTATGGGTCACGGATGATGCCCGATGTTTTGTTGTACCAGAATAGCCGTTACTAATGGCTATAACGGCCCCAGATGTTTTTTTTTTCATTCTTTATGGAATATCTCTGAAAGTACTTCGCGATTTCTTACCTCAGTGACTAAAATACATTATGACGCATGTTTGATTGTGAGTTGTTTTTTTTTTTTTTAAATAAAAATTATGACGCATGTTTGATTGTGACGTTTTTCTACACGGGTATTCAAGATGGTTCTAAACTGGGAGTACGTTTATATGCTTTGCATCTTGTTATCTTTTAAAAGACGAAGAAGCTCTGTGGCGCATTCCATGTCATGTACCCCTTAATTATGAAACATGTTTTCATTAGAATGCTGGGAATTGCTTGATGTGAGACATAAACATTTTACAGTAGACTCCACCAAAAACCCTGTTCAGAGATAGTCGCGCCTGATGTGACCTTTACATTTCTGAAAGAGATTAACATTTTTCATCGGATCTAAGACTTTACGGGAGAAAAGTTTTGTAACGAAAATTTCCCGTACGTTCTCAGAAGGTGTACTTTAAAGGGTTGTGTGGATTTTTTTTTTTTCATGACTTGAGTGTATAGTTCAACACGGTGGCCGCATTGATGTGGCCCTTGGCGGTCGGCTGGGTTACAAGCAACATCATCTCTCTGTCTCTCTCCCACCTCCACGTGCAGTTAGAACCAGAAAGATGTGAGATAGACCTGGCGCCGGAGAGACAACATTACGTGCAGTTAGAACCAGAAAGATGTGAGATAGACCTGGCGCCGGAGAGACAACATTACGTGCAGTTAGAACCAGAAAGATGTGAGATAGACCTGGCGCCGGAAGACAACATTACGTGCAGTTAGAACCAGAAAGATGTGAGATAGACCTGGCGCCGGAGAGACAACATTACGTGCAGTTAGAACCAGAAAGATGTGAGATAGACCTGGCGCCGGAGAGACAACATTACGTGCAGTTAGAACCAGAAAGATGTGAGATAGACCTGGCGCCGGAGAGACAACATTACGTGCAGTTAGAACTAGAAAGATGTGAGATAGACCTGGCGCCGGAGAGAGACAACATTACATGCAGTTAGAACCAGAAAGATGTGAGATAGACCTGGCGCCGGAGAGACAACATTACGTGCAGTTAGAACCAGAAAGATGTGAGATAGACCTGGCGCCGGAGAGACAACATTACGTGCAGTTAGAACCAGAAAGATGTGAGATAGACCTGGCACCGGAGAGACAACATTACGTGCAGTTAGAACCAGAAAGATGTGAGATAGACCTGGCGCCGGAGAGAGACAACATTACGTGCAGTTAGAACCAGAAAGATGTGAGATAGACCTGGCGCCAGAAAGACAGCATTACGTGCAGTTAGAACCAGAAAGATGTGAGATAGACCTGGCGCCGGAGAGACAACATTACGTGCAGTTAGAACCAGAAAGATGTGAGATAGACCTGGCGCCGGAGAGAGACAACATTACGTGCAGTTAGAACCAGAAAGATGTGAGGTAGACCTGGCGCCGGAGAGAGACAACATTACATGCAGTTAGAACCAGAAAGATGTGAGGTAGACCTGACGCCGGAGAGACAACATTACGTGCAGTTAGAACCAGAAAGATGTGAGATAGACCTGGCGCCGGAGAGAGACAGCATTACGTGCAGTTAGAACCAGAAAGATGTGAGATAGACCTGGCGCTGGAGAGACAACATTACGTGCAGTTAGAACCAGAAAG
>JAFLJL010002566.1:0-24192 GCA_018398815.1 Conus ventricosus | reverse complement strand
AAAATATTTTATTCTTTTAAAAAAATAAAAACGTACCCCAAAAACCATTCGGAAAAATTCAGGTCCCCAGGACCCCCATGCTGGAATTTTGTGGGTTTGATTCCTCCAGCTTTATTGTGAGACTTCTGCCCCGACGGCTCACCCCAAAGGTTGAGTTGCTAGGGGCTCAAGGGGGAAGACGGGGACCCATAGTCAAGTTCCATCCACTTAATGGATGCATCTCTGAGAGTGTTGCTAAAATTTTGCAACACTGCAGATGTCTGTATCTCTTGGGCCTGGTTGATACCAGGATATATATTTGAAAGTAAGCGTAGAGTACAGCCCTGTCCGCAAGTCTCAGACCAGAAGGAAAATCTGTAGCATCATCTTTATCATCCTCATCAATCAGCATTTTAAAAAAAAAAGCATCAAATTCTGCAGTCTTTCATACTCTGCTCTCTTAGTGATCTTGGTTTCAATGGCCTTCCACGTCTATGGCCTTGGCTTGATACTGTCAGGGTCACCAGTATCCGCTAATTCATGGGGCAAACTCATGGACGGATGTGGTGGCGCTCCCAAGAAGGAGAGCTGACTCGCCCTGGCTCCACGACTAAGAAATATTATCATCATATCATTAGTAGGCGGTGTCCTGTGTATGTTAGATCAGAGCAGGCACCACTGAACACTAACGAAGTGACTTGGCAGCAAAGCTGTGTATCGTCCAGTGGTTTGCTTCATAGCGGACTTGACAGTGACACTGACTGCTCCCAGTGGATTGCTGGTGCCAGGAATGTGGTGGGCCTGACTGGGCTGTGGTTGTGGCTGAAGGGGGTCAGAATGAGCAGCATGAGTGCTATGCTACTGAGGTGGCTCAGAAGTTGGGACAGCTTTAAAAAAAAAAAAAGAAAGAAAAAAGAAACAGCAGAGTTACTGTAAACAAAACAAATTACAAATAAATTTTAAAAAAAAACATACACTAATGCTATTCATATAAAATACAAAACAAGTAAGAAATAGTATACAAAAGAAGATTAAAATAATGCAGATTTAATGTACAATACAAAACAGACAAGCAAATTTGATTCCTATGCTGACTGCTGTCAGGGGAGTATTATCTTGTGCATTTTTGTCTACTGTAACAAATTTCTAAAGAAGACATTTACAAGCTGAAAATGTACATGTATCTGTTTGATGATGGACTGAATGTTGCAGACTGGGAGTGAAGGAACACACAGCTTAGCGTCGGTGTCCCAGACTCCCAAAGACTATCAACACGTACATATCATACCTGTATGGATTGCTGCTAACGTCCACGTGCATTACTTCATTATACTGTTTCTCATTTGAATTCAGTCCTCTTTCTATATATGTCTTAAACTACCCCAAATTTTTTTTGCTTCTCTGGTCTCTGCTTTAATTACTTGACTTCAACTTCACAGCTAACAAAATTTTCCTATTTGTTACCCCCACCCCCCCCCCAAGCACACACACTAGTGTGTGGGGTGTGTGTGTGTGGTGTGTGTGTGTGTGTGTGTGGTGTGTGTGTGCGTGCGGCTGCGTGTGTGTGTGCATGTGCGCGTGCGTGCGTGCGTGCGGGGCGTGGTGTAAGACCCCTGTACCCTCCCTCCATTTTGCCATTTGCCTCCACCAGTTCCAGTTTTCTTTCTCACCTCATATTCACTTGTTCATCTTCACTCACCATTCTGTCCCATACCACCTATTTCCCTTATGTGATCTTCTTCTTATACATACATGCATGCACGCAGGTGCTCACACAGCGCGTGCAGTCGCGCACACGCAGGCGCTCATGCACACACGCGCGTGGCATGCGCTCTCACATACATTTCTCCCTTCCCCTCTCTTGCCAGGTCTTCTACTCTGTTTCCACCTCAGGCCACCCCTCTAGCCCCCATCCCATCTTCCTCCTCCCCCCCCTTCCCATCTCACCCTTCACTCTCAATTTCCTTTCTACCCTCCCATATCTCTTTATTTGCTCATGTCAATGGTGGAGAGACAGGGTGATGGTAATGATTATTGTTAGTATGGTTACTATGATTGTTGTTGCTTTTATTGTCTCCCCCACTCCCAGCTCATTTCACCACCTTCCCTCCTCTTCCCACCCTTTGCTTTCCCCCCTCTACACCCTCACCCTTCCCTCCTATCCCCCCCCCCCCTTTTTTTTTTCCTTCCCTGCCCTCCAACAAGTCCCCTTCCATCCCCATCCTCCAGTGAACTCCTTTTTTCCAGTGAACTTTGTTCTGAGTGAACCTTTTCTAGTGAACTTTTTTTCAGTGACACAACAACAGAAATCTTAAGTTTTAAAGTTTGTCAGTTGGCCAGTGTGGCTTGAGAAAGGTTTTGAAATAAACCGAAATATTCCATTATCTCATGGGTGTTTTGTGGCTTCTATTTTTCATCTTCATGTATCTGATTTGTATCATGTATAAAATCTGTGTACCTTTCACCTTGTTCTGTGGTTTCCTTGTATTTTGCCATACATTTTTTCATGGTCAGTACCATTCAGTGTTTAAAAGTAAATGGATTCATGCTATGAAAATTATTTTTAAAGTTCAAAAATTCATAGCAGCAACAAGGATGCCAAAAATGCAGTGCACTGTTAATATTGATTACATCCCTGAGAACTCTTGAATCCCTCGTGGGGAGGCAGAAACTGATACCTGCCTCCATCTGCAACAAAATCTGGTACATGAGCCAGTCGCCCACACCATTAAACTCAATTACTCATAACTGTCACCCTCCAAAGGAAGCCTTTAACTTTGCCAAAACTACCACACTATCAGTCTGATAGCCATGCAAACAGTGAAAGCATGACATTTCAAACACTGCCCAAACTACCCCATTATCACTATCGTTTGGTAACCTGCCCGCAGAGAAATGCTAAAATCATTCTGATTAGATTGCTTTTGCAAACAGAATGCTTTAATGGCTGAAGAACAGGCTGAATTTCACAAAGGCAAAAGCTTTATTAATCAGTTCTTTGCGTGTTCAATATTGTGGGGGGAAAAAGTGAAAAAAAAAGAAACACAACACACACACACACACACACACACACACACACACACACACCACACACACACACATTTTCCACACCAGACAGACTTTGCAATGTCTTCATGGTGACTTCAAGGCTTTCAACTGGGTCTGGCCAGAGGAAATAAAGGTCACAATGAAAAAAATTAACATCGTGCAAAAGCTAAATCAAAATCATTCACTGCTTGCATTCTAAAACGGCCAGTGCAGTACTCACACAAACTGCTACTGGACAATGATTCCATCCCTTCAGTTGGAGTTCATCAAGGGTGTCTTCTGTTTCCATATTCTTTATAGAATATTCCTGGAATGCATCATGACTGATGAACTTAAGATGTCAGCACAGTCAATATTGGAGGAAGAACTGTCATGAACCTTTGCTTTGCAGGGCAACATCAGCGTCCGGCAAACAGTCAACAAGTACACACTATGCTTGTTAGAGCAGATGAAACATCAACCACGCAAAGTGGCATGGAAATCAGCGCTGGGAAGACAAAATGATGGTCCCAACACTGCCATCTCTACTGATATAACTGTCCCGGGGGAAAGGCTAAAAAAATGTTCCACAGTTTTAATTACCTGGGAAACCACATTATAAAGAGAAATCCAAAAACCACAAATTCTCAAAGGGCAGAAAAGGAAACATCAGCACTGTCTAGGCAAAAACCCAAAGGGAAAGGAAAAGAGCATCCCCATGAAAGAAAATCAGCTCCTGCGGGGCTTCTTGTGCCACCTTCCTAGTGCCTGAAATACTGACACCTCACAGCAGATCTGGAAAAAAAGCCATAGAAAAAGGGAAATAAGGGAGAAGAAATCACCACTGACTCAAATGCGAGACAAAAAAAGGAAAAAAAATCAAGAAAACTAAGTCTTGTAACATGAATGAATTAACAACATAAAAACGGCACCTATATTAATTATTTAAGAACCCATAGACAACATGAAGTAATAACAAAATACATAAATTTGAGGAAAATTAGACTAGACGAGCTAGTCTAACGGACCAAAAAACCAAAATAATATAAAATATATATATATATATATATAAAATTTAATATACACACACAGAAGGGCATAAAAGCTTAAGGGGGCTAAGTTGCTTGATAAAACGCCCCAAACCCTGATCCTATAACTGAAAATTTTGTTTCAGTGTTGTGTAGTTTAAAAGCCCCCCCCCCCCCCCCTCCTCCCCCTAGCCCCTTTTTAAAACGACGTTTTATGTGTCAGCGGTTATCTGGTGTCCTGTTTTTCATCCGTTTTTTGGGATTAATTTACCAAGTAGGGAAAATGGGTGCGGGTGATGATAAAATTTACACCTCCGGCATGTACTTCACCTGTATTATCACAGAAATCCTTTCGACGCGAATCATTAGCAACGTAAAAATAATATATAAATTCATTAAAAAAATTTGACAAAGCATCTGCTTTCCATTTATTTTTTACCTCAAAATTTAAAACCCTTTGGGTTCCAGAAGGGGTTTTTTTGACGAGCTCCTTGAAGGGTTCACATCAATGACCCCACTTTCCGATCGTCAACAGACAAAAATAGCTCTGTATCGATCTGCAATGCCCGGGCGAATCACCCATACACACGCTCGCTCACCAACTGTGCGCACTCAAACTGGCATGAGATTTTTGCTACAATCAACCCCTACAGGTGTTATACTGCCCACGTTTTCCGCTCCCACATTGTTGACGCCAGGCAAGTGGGGTACCACACCGGGTTTAAGGGGACATCGGAGCAAAAAAAAAAGGGCACTTATTTTGGGTGTATGAGGCCAGTCTCCCTTTTATCCTTGGGGTTGTTAAAATTCAACATTATCCATTATCATTTTCCCTTTAAATTTTTTCTTTCAGTTTTTTCGATTCTGATAAAATTCTAACCCCAATCCCCTTTTGGCGTCAAAATACCAATGACGTAAGGATGTCACGCATGTCAAAAAAACCGGTTAATGGTGTATGTATAGGTGGGGTGTCCAAACGTCAGTTTGACTCGCTCTAAACCCCATTCCCGGGCTTGTGTCCCCTAAGATTTTACCGTAATTTTCTCGCAACGTATAACAAAATTTACCCCCTTTCATCAAAACCTTTAAATCCGAAACCCCTTATGTAGGTCAGAATCTTCACTGGTTGAAGGCGGACATTATAATAATAAAAAAAGAGATACAGATTCTTCAAGGTTTTTTTTTGGATCAACGAAGGGAATCTTTTTACGTCACTAGCTACAAAGCAAAAAATAAAGACCCTAAAAACGATACTTTGGCTAAAATTTTAGAGCAAACGTATTCACTCATTTTTTTTTTCCCCACGTATTCCCTCGCAAAGAGCATTCTGACGAAAAGAGCACGAACTCTCTCTCTCTCTCTCTCTCTCTCCTCTCCTCTCCCCTCCTCTCTCTCTCTCCTCTCTCTTCTCTTCGTCGGATCCAAACAAATTTCAGCCCCTATATCCTTACTTCAATTCATCCAACCATCGAAAGACACTACACGCACATGTAGCTCATTTTCAGGGAAAAAAACAATTTCTTTCACCTTTCCCCGTCTGCATTTCGATTTTACATCCTGCCACAAAACTTTATCACGATGTGTCGCTCAGCTTTAAAATATGACCCATTTACAAATGACGAATTGTCTTTCTTGACTTAAAAAAGGTTTTTGATTTGTTGTCATCAATAGTTGAAGAAACAATCCTCAACAGTTCCATTTTTCAATCAACAAAACTAAATTATGATAGAATTCAGTACGTGTGCTCATGCAAAACCTCCTTTTCAACTTTTTCAGACATGGAGTCCCACAAGGTCAGTGCTACCCCCCCTGCTTTTTCTGCTCTTCATCAATGTTTTTACCATTACCATACGATAAAGTCACGACAGTTAATTTTTGCTGATGACTCTCCCCAAAAAAGGCAGTGATCTATAAAAAATAACCATCTTCCAGAAAGCAAAAGAAGTGCAGACGGGTGCAATTCAAACTAAATATATCACCCACCAAAACCATTTTATGATTAACCCAAAACCTGCCGATAGCAAATTACTCCTGTTTGCCTAAAACTTCATTTGAATTGTATTCTATAAAACAGGTAAAGTATTATTTTTTCCGGGGAACGCCGCTAAAGATTGAAATGGCCTCCATATCAAGATATATGCAAAATCATCTGAAAAAAAAAAAACCCTTTTCCCTTTTATCTAAATTAAAGAACGTGTCAACGCTACTGGCTTAAACTTTTCTTCAGCACACACAAAGTCTCTATCAATTCAGCTTAAAAAATATGGAACGGGAGATGAGTCCCAAAAAAAAAAAAAAAAAAAAAAAAAAAAGAAGAAGAAGAAAAAAAAATGAAAAAAGAACAAAACAAGAAAAAAAAAGATAAAAAAAAGACTGAATTCTCTCCATAGACCACAAAGCACTTTTTTCCACCCATAATTTAAAAAACAATGAAAAAAAAAAAGTACGAACATACCCCCTCTGAGTAAAAAATCGAATTCAACAAGGCACCTTTTATATTTAAAATTTCAACAGAAACCATGCCATGTTATATCATTGCCCACCCGCTTTGAAAAATAAACAAAGATAAAATGCTACCCTCAAGCCCGAAGCTAAATGCAACAAAGCACAAGACTGTGTGGGTAAAAATCACCCCAACATTAATTCAAAAATTTCTCAACAGCTCCTAAAGGGATCCTATAAAAACCCATTTTCCCCTTTCCCAAAGGATTGATTTTATTCAAATTTTTTTTTGATAATCACTACCTCCGCGAGGGTCTCGCCCTTGAGTCAATAAAAACAACACCAATGCTTTCATCTTCAGACACCTTTTTTAACCACCTTTGTCTCATTTTAAAACTCTGCAAAAACCCACCACCCCCCCGCTGGACTGTTGGCTAATAAAGGGTTTCAGCATGTTTAGCTAGCAGAGTCCCAGGGGGTATATGCTTTGTAGAAAAAGAAGAGAGAGAGAGAGAGAGAAAGAGAGAGAGAGAGAGAGAGTTTTGCAGCTTATGATTTATTCCCTTTTCTTTTTTTTTTTTTTGCTTTGTTGATCCTCCCTAGGACGAGAACGGGATTAAAAATTTCACACCGTTTCTTATCATTACCTAGTAAAATAGCCACCCCCCCTCTCCTCTCCCCGTCTCTCCACTTTATATCAACTTCATAAATTCCTCTAAAAAACCATCTCCTGGAAAAACCCCTACCCACCTTCACTGACTGGGTTAAAGGGGTTTTTCACGCAGGAATTTCATTCATCACCCCCGAGTCGATCAGACGACACCTCGGATACTGGCCATGACAAAGAAAATGTTTCAAGCACTTTTATGCTTATTCCGCCACCCCCTCCTCGCCTCCTCATTCTTAGAGTCGTAACGGGCATTGGAAGAGCGCTGGACTAGTGATCCGGGGAAGTTCGGGTCGAATCTCTCCCATGCCTTTTTGGTACAGGGAGAACCCCCCCCCCCCCCCCCTCCCCTCCCTCCCCGGGGGTTGATTTTGATTCTACTCTATTTTAAAAAATTTTTCGAATGAAACTAAAACGAGGTTCCTGTGTGAACGCACACATAATTCTCAGATGCCACCGTAAAAATCCCACCAAAACGTTGGGAGCAAAAAGCCACTTTGGACGTTGGTAGGGATAAACCTATTCCATAGCATGCGTCCCCCCGAAAATCGAAGGAATAACGAAATCTGAATATACGACTGAATGACACGAGACCGGATGATTAGCGCCAGCCGTCCGTCTGCTCTACCCAAGTGGCAGCCCTTTTGCGTAAGCGTGAGTGTGGATATGAAGCGTTTAGAGTTTGGTCTCTAACCGTGACGGCGGTTTTAAGTATAATAATAATAATAATAATAATAATAATAATAATAATAACAATAATAATAAAAACTGAAAATAATCCAACTTGAAAAATTCTCTCTCTCGCTCTCTTCCCCTTTCCCTCTCTCTCCTCTCTCCTTCTCCCCTCTCCTCTCTCCTCCTCTCTCTCTCTCTCTATACATAAATAATTATATATTATAAAAAATATATATTATATATATATAATAAAATAAAAATATATATATATATAAAATTATATGTACCCCCCTGAAAAAAGGAAAATGAAAGCCGAAGTTTTGGGGAAATTTTAAATCTTGTTTGTTTGGAAAAAAAAAAAAATTTTTTTTTAATCTACTTTGACTGACGGACGGGGGGGAGGAGTTATTGGTGTTAGTGGTTTTAAAAGATTCATTCCCGAAGATATTCAAGTTACGTTAACAAAAGTTTTTCCGAAGATAAAATTTTTTGGATTTGTAATTCAGTGAAACAGAATTATTCAACGTGAATTTTTTATGTAATGTTTCTTGAAAGTTTAAGTGAACTCATTTTTAGACAGGGAAAGGGCCGGGGCATACCCAGAACATTGGCGTTTCATGTTGATCAATGCTGTGAAAGGGTAAAAGGGAATTTGTGCTATACAGAACAACGTTCCCCTCGTAAAAGAGCGTTTATAAAACAGGCATGGCTTAGTCGAAATTTTAGTCAAAGACCCTTGTTAAATTTGTCTTCTTTTTGGGCAAGGATTTTTAGGTTTAGTTTCTCATACATTATTAGAGATACAGCGGGATGGAATAACTTTGATCCCGTCGAGGAGAGAATTTTTTTTTTTTTTTAATCACTAAAATTGGGCCCATATTGTTGAAGCATAAATGATATGACAGCTTGGTGCGGCCGCGTACGTTGAACACGCCATGTTAAAAGAGAGGTAAAGAACCATTGATTTTGCACACTAATTGTTGCGTTTTGGGTAAAATTTTAGTATTCCAATCCGCCACCCTCCTGTAAGAACGGGAAAAAGGGGCATTCGGGGCCCTTCCCCCCACCATTTGGGGCGGAAGTAACCCAGAATCCCCCCTTTCCCTGTTCCTGAAAATAAGACTTCAATAACCAAAAAAAACGATTACACAAACAAACATACTGTTGGGGTTTCCTTTTTTCAATACTAATTTTACTAAACTTTTAGATTTCAGTTTTTTTTTAAAATCCTATGTTTCCTGGCATTTTCAATAACACATTTCGCGCAAACTTTCTTAAAATGAGCTTTGTCTTTCGTAAAATAGAACAACGTCTTTAAACTGTTCTCTAAAGTTTTTTTTAAAAACCGGGTATTTTTTTGACAAAAAATCCACACACTTACCCCAGCATGTTTCCCTGAAAGCAGTTTCGACAAATTTTCTTTTTTTAAAATATGTCTTTTCTCCCGAAAGTCATCTATAATAAATAGTGTTGCGTTCCTTTCAAACAGCTAAAAACGGTTTTCAAAACACTACCAGTTTATTCAGGTTTAAACAAAAAAATAGTTATTATCAGCCAAAAAACCCTTCATCATGATGCTTTGTTCCATTTAAGGGTTTTGGACAAAAAACCACAATATGATTAAAATTATAACATAAACTTTTTGTAACGGGTCGAGGATAAATATTGTTTTTTTCCAAAAACCATTTTTCCCACAAATCAATGAAAAATGGGATTTTTTTGTCAAAATTTTAATGCTCCATATTTTTTTATAACAGAGTTTAATCTAATTCAGTTATATTTTACATACCCCGTCAAAACTTTTTCAGTATAATAAAAACCCTATGAGGCCTAAATGTTAAATTAATCCAAATTTTAGTCCTGTAAGATTTTTTCTTTTTAAGTCAACAGTGTTTTGTTGCTTGTTGTTATATCTTAATATCCTCGCCATTGTGAAAACGACGTGGAACGTTAAGGCGTTTAACTCTAATTTTTGCCACTAATTTTAAATTTCCCTTTTTATAAGGTATACAAAACGCCCAAAACCCCCATCCCTCTCCACTTTTTTAAAGACAGAAATTTCAAATATCATTGGAACTTTCCCCTAATTTTCTGCGGGAAAGAACTGAATTTTGTAAATTTTTTTTACAACGTTTCTTTTCTGTGGAGGATTACTTTTTTTTTCCCATACGGGCTTATTTAAATTTTTTTTCCGCTATTATCGCCGGTATAAGACTTACATGTAAAGGGCCAAGTTGAATCTTTTCTAAAACTTTTTTGGCGGCAAAAATGTAAAGGGTTTAGAATTCAAATTTTTTTTTCCCATTCAAATAGGTTCTAATCCATTTGAGCAGGTTTCGAAATATTTTATATTCATACTGCCCAAAATTATTTTCTTCTAATTGCGTAGTTGTTCTAGTTTTGGAAACCTTTTTTTGTCGTTAACCTCTTTGCGTTTATAATCACCATCTTTAGTGACCAAAACCTACAAAGTGCCTTCCACCATTCTTTCAAATCTGTAACGTCTGCAAGGTCTTTTTAATTTTAAATTTTACACTCACAGGGGCTAATGTAACTCCTGATTCATCTGGCCCCCCGACTTTTTTTTTTACAACTATTATTTTTTTTCCAAAAAAATGGCAGGTTTTTCGCATTCACAATTTTCCCTTTTCTTTTATTTCTATATTTAAAACCGACCCCCCACAAACAATCTTTTAAACTGAAATAGGGGAAACTATAAATTTTATAAACCAAAAGCTGCTTTCCCCGACGGAAGAGCTCTTAAAACAGTTTTAGGGCCTTCCATCATAAAGTTTTTCATCATGCTTAGCTCATCCAAATGAACATGAGTAAGAAGTAAAGCAAAATCGAGCGGATTTTTCCCCCCATAATAGTTTGGGCTGGTCCAGCAATAAAACATGAGTGGGTAAATTTTCTAGTTTGTAAAGCCTAACTTTACAGCTCTCTTCAAAAAAGTAAGATGTTCCTTTGTTTCAAACTTAAAAGAAAATTGTTTTTTGATTTGCATTGTTAGTTTGGGGTAATGTCAAAGTTACTCAAAAGCTTCTTTTTTTGACAAAACCCGTAATAACCATCAGGGATTGTTTAACTGGGTCATTTTGGCCCCGCTCTGTTAACTTTTAGAAACCCTTTTTATTCTTCTTGGCTTTGTTTTATTAAACCAAAAGACTTTGTAAAATATTTCATGGGGCGCACCGTTTTTTTCCCCGCAATTGTTACAATAGCATTTCTAAAAACGAAGGGGGTCTTGAGTTGTTATTGTTACAAAATTTTTTAAAACAAAATTAAAAATGATGCTTCAAATATACTGGGGCAAAATATTCTTTGGGGCCCCACTACATCTTAAAAATTAGCAACTGATCTCTGACATTGCTGTGGCCCAGACTGCCTCTTTTCTAAAAAGGGGTACTCCATTGAAGACTTCTTAAAAACCCCCCTATTGAAAAAGAGCACATCCCGAAAGCTGGTTTTTGTCATCCGATGCAGTTTTTTCAAACCCTTAAACTTTTTCTGTGTTTTGCGCATCAACTGGGGGTTTGGGGTGGCGTATGCTGATCATTTTAAAACACCCCATGATCCTTTGGCGAGGTCAGTGAAAACCCATTTCATTCTATTTCCCTTCAGACGTATTTTGACGAACGCAAGCGCCATTACCGAATGACAAACGTTTTAATCCATTTTGCAACAGATAGACATAAGGGTTTTTTTAAAAAGGGTTTGGGAACAAATTCAATATTAACATCAAGACGACTTTTAAAAAAATTTGGATCATAATCATGGCAAGGGGTCATTTATTTCAGGGGACCACAGAAAGTATACTTTTACCGCGTTTTCCTTTCAAAAATTTTTGAGCCCTGGTCCAAAAAGCAAAAGCATAAAACAGCTGGACAACATTTTTCTTTGACACTTTTAAGGGGCCCAACTAGGGGGGGAAAAAACGAAAAAAACTCTATTTGACTTACGTTGGGTTTCTAGTTCGCAAACAAGGCAAGATCGAGCATAACTGATCCTTCTACTGCTTTGACGCGCAAAAACATACTTAGCAAATTTAGAGGACCCATTAATTCTACTGTTGATTTGCCTTCAATATTTAAAGGGACCAACATGTTTTACCCAAAACCAAGATCGAAAGTAACTTTTCTTTGGCACTGTTTATACATGCTGCCTTCTGACCTCAGACCCCCAGATAGTACAAAAAAAAACATAATAAGAAAATTTTTAAGCAGGAATGACAAAGGGTTTGGGAAAAAAAGACATAAAATTTTGAGCCAGTTATTTACAAACAAAAAAAAAACCCCAAGATTTAATCACAATTTCCCAAGTCCAAAAACCCCCAAATCATTAAAGACTCACAAAAACTTGCGGGCTCTGTTTGCGATGACCAGAATATGAAAAGACAGCGCTTGTTCGATTAACTGGCAAGGATTTCTTGGGCTTTACTTACAAAAGTAACCCCAAATATTTCGAGAACTAAATTTCCCTAAGTGCCGGGCCCTAAAACCAACTACTTTTCTTTCAGTAACAAAAGCCCGCTAACAAAACCTCCAATATACCCGTAAAGAGTCATACTTAACGGCATTTTTTTTTTAAAAAACTCGCAAGATATCAAACTGTTTTTTACCCATGATTTTTCAGGGGATGGCGGCGGAGGCACTGAACTTCTCTCCACCACCCCCTGTAATAGCCCACCATGTAAATTTTGCAAATCCTAAGGGGTTATAACGCTTGCCAATGGACTCCCCGCCTCTAAACAAGTTCTTTTTCTTCTGCTAGTGTCGTGTCTTCATAAAAATTTTTTTGATAGTTTTTTTATTCTATCACTTGAGTCGAATTGGCCCGGTTAGTAGTGCACTTCTTCTTGCTGATTTTTTTGTTCAAGATTTTTTTGTCTTTTCTTATTTTTTTCTTTAAATCAGGCCCAAGTGGCGTCATCAGCCTCAACGAGTTTTTCTTTTTCTTTTTTTTATATGCCATCTTTCACCTGTTTTTTCTAAATTTTTTTAATTCGCCTTTGATGGTTTTTTAAAGTACGATCAAGGCTAAAAAATTTTCGCATAGGCAAGGGGGAAACATTAATTGTTTTTAACGCTGTTTCTTCTGAAAAACGGGTTTCTGCTTCTATTGTTTTTATTAATTCGCCGCTGTTGATTTAATTTTTTAATTTCCCGTTTTTCCTTGGGTTTTCTGTTGGGGGTTCTTTTAAGTGGTTTTTTAAGTTTACAACTGCCTCCGCCCTTAATTTCGGTCTAGCAATGCCAAGGATTTTGATCTTCACAAGAGTCTATTTTTAAATTTAAAACCCCCGCTAAAAACTTTGAGGGGCGGGTTTTTTGTTGTAAGCCGAACAAGTTGCCCTTTTATCGTTTTTTTTTAGACAAATACCCTTTTTAATTTAAAAACATTTTTGGGCTATAAATTTGGGGTTCTTACCTAAACTTTTGTAAAATGCTTCGACTGTACTTCTGTTAATTCACCGCAATGAGAGCGTTGACGGGCTGTGTCAAAGGGATAATTCACTCATGTCGTCTCCACGATCAAAAACATCTAACTTCTTTGCCTTCAATTTCCCGCCCTGTTTTTAAAAAAATTAACTTTTTTTTGTTTTTAAAAAAATGTCGCAACATATCTCGATTTTTGACCCGTAAAAAGCTGAAAGAACCCCTTGGCTGAAAGGGGAAAAAACGGAATATTTCGTTCCAAATAATCCTCTCTATTTTGGGAGATCAAAATTCTTACTGTCAAAATTTTCCGGACCTAGGAGCAGATAAGTATTGTGCCCGGCCTGCGCGTCTTTCTTTCAAAAAAGTACTTGATTCAACAAAAGACACAAACAGGACATTTTTCCAAATTTGGGCGGGCAAATTTTTAAGAAAAAATTTTTAAAACGGGGGGGCAAAAAATATTTTCTTTACACAATGCAGACATATTTTTAAACCCTTTTTGATCTATGGCTAAACCCCGAATGAAAGGCTGATCTTTCTTTCAAGGAATAGAAAAAGAAGAAGCACAAAACAAGAATAGGTGCCGCAATACTAAAGACGGCAAAAAATATGTGGCTGTAAAAATTTTTCGTTTTAAATCGCTTTTTTCCCTTCCCTTTTGATTTTAGTTGTTAAAACGATGCCCCATACTTTTCAAGGGGCAATAAAAACAGATTGTCATATGAACAAATTTAAGAATCAAACGGGTTTTTCAAAAACGACACCGAACAATGTACAATTTTTTGAATCTCGTTAGGTTTTCGTTTTTTGCACCCAATTAGCAAGGCTGATTTAGCAACAATATCATCAAAATTACAATATATACGAAAGGTAATTCATCATACAACAATCCTAGAAGCAGGCAAAAAACCCATATGGAAATTTTTTTTAAGCGCCACAAGATCGCTTAAAAGGGATTTTATTGCTGTGTGAAGATGAAAAAACCATTCAAAAAGGAAGTGAAAGTTTTTTTTAAACAAAATAACGAAAGTACAAGTTCGATTTAGGGCACCTAACCCAAATCATGCTAGCGGGTTTAAAAACCTTTTCAGCATTTTTATGAAATAAGAAAACTGTTTGGGGGTGGGGGTGTAGAAATCCAACAGTTGCCTTTTGGGTAAAAATCACACCTTCACACGAAACTTTATGATTATTTAACAAAAAAAATACGGTTTTTTGGGTTACCTAAGGGCAACGGAGGATAATCATTCATTAACGGGGGAAAAGTGAAGACTAAAAACAATCAAATTGATAAAGAAAAGAACCGATAACCGCTTAAAGAATTTTTTTTTAATATATGATGCGCACGAATATTAAAAATACAATTAAAGATTAGTATCTAAATTATTTTTTTTTTTTATAAAAAGCAGTCTGTTCAGGTTTATCCAAAGTGCCACGCGCCGCCAAAAGAAGAATAGCAGGGAAATTTTGCTGTATAGAAACCCCTAAATAAAAACCTTTAGATTTCAAACATTACCAAATGCAGCAAGTACAGAGCAAGACCTTTCAAAATACGCAAAACCAAACGAAGGTATTCTGCTGCCTTTAATGCTGTTAATAGTTAATACGGGGCATCGACTATAAGCGCCTATCAGCAGGAACAGTGGGCCTTACAACGGCATAGGGGCACCCTAGCTTACCTCAGGAGGGTTTTTCTTTTCTCTCGGCCGTGTTCATTACGTAGGGGGCAGCAAAAAAAAAAAAAAAACTCCAAAAGACACAGCTATGGGTTTAACTAATAACAGCAAAAATTTGCTCGTTTTAAAAATGACAATAAAAAAAGCCTATTGACTCAAACATCCGGATGAAGAATTTAATCGTTACCGGCCGATTTTTATACTACAAAAGACAAAAGTTTTTATCTTCAAAGAAAGGGGGTGACAAGTTTTTTTTCAAAAGCCAGACCCCGACAATAAAAAAGGAATGCTTAAAAAAAAGTAAACAGACATTTAAAATCTTTCTAAACGCTCACATTAAAAACACCCCAAGGGGGGTTTTTTAAATTAGTTTATGATCTAAGCCAAAAAGACCTTTTAATTTGGTTTTGATTTAAATTTTTTTTTTTTAATTTAAATAAATATTTTGGCTTAGAAAAAAAAGACAGCATGGCTAAGATATATGAAGGGCAAGACGAATTGTTTAAGGAATGCTCAAGGGGAGCGTTTTTCAAAAGCACTGAATGATATGATTTTGAATCCCTTGACCAACAAAATACAGGGAAATGTTGTTTTAGCAATTTCTCAGTTCCAGGGAAACTAAAAAAGCCCGCCGGGTTTAAAATAATGTTACTGTTTTAATCGACTATGAAAAATAAATGAAAAAAATCTAGAATCGGGCTCCCAAACAACAGACTATCTTTTTCATAAAGACTTAACACCCCGGTTGGGGAGACGAACCTTGCACAGTTGACGCTGCCGCTGAAGAACTAAAATGAAGCTCTGGTTGGTAGAGGGCGAAGCTTAGAGATAAAATTAAAACACTAATAACACCGTTGTTGGCAAGGCTTACATTCCGCTACCCCACACTGGGAGCGAAAAAAGCATTATAAACAAAAGAATTCAGAACAAATTTCTTGGGGGTTCTTGCAAAGGGGCAAGTCCGCGACCACCAGAAGAGTCTAACACGCAATACCCAAAGATCTAACTTCAATGAAATCCTTTTCCCGTTAGTGTAGACCAAAATTGTCATTTTTTAAGAACAAAAAAAACCAATAACTGTTAATGTAACACATGGGATGAGGAAACAAATTTGGTGCCTTAAAGTGTCCAAAAACAGTCCAACAATAGGGGAACCGACAAAAGTCATTTGACTTACATAATTTTTTCAAAGCGGGCTACCCCATTACACATTGATACCACAATGGTAGATTATTTAGTTTACTACAAACAAAAATAGCAAACAAGAATTCGCAGAAAATGTTTACAAAATTCCATCTGTGCAAGCTGCGAGGAACAAAAAACATTGTAAAAGTTCGTAACTGTAATCAGAACTATTACCCCCCACCAGGATCTAAAGTTAGTTTTTAAGAACTGGAAAAAACGCAAAATTCTCCATACGTTTTACGCAGACTTCGAGCGCTTATTGTTTTCCTTAGAAGGGGCCCGCACCACAAAAACTTTGAAAAAAAGTCTTAATGAGTAATCACAATTTGTTCATTTGCCTTTATTTTGTCGGTCGGATGGGGTTTATTTTAGAACCAAATTATATAGAGGCCCAAATGCGGCTAAAGATTTTTACAGCGCATCAGCAAGTGCGTAAACTGTTCTAAAATTGAATTTATCTGAAATCATATGACTCCGAAGACCAACAACAGATGACCAGCCCCATTGTTGGATTTTTCGGTTTTGAGCTAACGCCCAAGGTGAAACCCACAGTAAAAGAGACCATGATCACTTTAGTGGAAATTTAGAGGAGCACACAAGTAAATGCAATCTTAAACAAAATTTTACCCAAAGCATGGAAGGCCCATCTTTTTTCAAAAATTGGGGGGTTTTTACGACTCTCATCTTATAATGAAGCAGTGGGACATGTTTTTTGGGTGTCATGCATTGCACATATCAAAAGTACATTGCTTTAACAAATAATATGTCTTTTACGACTCTAGCAACACATGAGGGGCTCTTAGGGGCACTGGCTTGCCCTTTAAAGTCCTCCCAAAAAGGGAAAAAATTTTTTTAACCCAACGCTTTTTAAAAAGGGGTGTTTCCCCCTTAGAGTACATGAACGGGGGGAAAGGTTTGACAAAGAGAGTTCCTTTAAAAGGCGCGTTCTTTTTAGTCTTGAGGAAAGACCACGATTTCCGATTACCACATGCTAAAGGCTGCAAAAGTTAGTTTGAAAAAAACGGGGGGAGACAAACATGACCCCCTTTTTAAATGGCAGATTTATGTTTTTTGGCGGACGTCTTTGAAAATACGAAAGCCCTCGAAACTTTATAGCCGGACCCCGCGATTCTTTTCTGCGCCGGTGAGTTGGGAGCTTTTTTAAAAGTTTACTGGAGTCAGATTATTTATTGTCTGACCTACAATGATTCGATGATAGAAAACGGTTCGTGGGGGAAAAATTAGTAGGCGTCGCATCATTATTGTAAAAGCAAACAACAAATACTTGACACTATGATCCAAGTAAAAGGTAACATCTCTGTTTTTAGACGCAAAAAATCTGTAGGGTTTGGGGCAAGGCGCAATCATTCCATTACAAAATTTTAAAAATGTAAAGGGTACAAATAAATTCAAAAAGCTTAAAAGTGGTTGGCTTTAACGCCTATCAAACAGCGGGGTTTTTTATTCTGAATTTTGATTAAAATATCCTCTAACTCCATGACCTGCTAATGACTACCCATTAGCAGCAGAAAGTCAAAGATGGCCCAAGAGAACCACCTAAACTGTCCCAAAACTTCGGGCAAAAAAAATTTTTTTCTGTCTTACGACTTCTCAATTTTTTTTAAGACATGGGTTGAAGTTGACGCATTATCGCTAAATTTCTTTTGATCAAGAACAGTTCATGAAACCCTACATCATAAAGAACCTGATCTCAGAACTAAATCCACAATGCTTAAAAAAGACTTTTTTAATGATAACAAAAGCTTTTCGGTAAGACTATGGGAATCCGCACAAGCGCAAAAATTCAGATTTTCACCAAAGAGAACGAAGCAATTAAGCTGACTTTAAAACCAATTATCAGGATTCAGAAGATTTATGATCCTTTTGGCATAATGATGAAAAAAAAAAAAGTCAAATTAGAAAACCCGTATTTTTTTTTTTTCGTTTTAAAAATTTTCAAAGCTTTGATGTTAGAACTTTATGCTACTTTAAGCCCTCGATCCTGAGTCCCGATATTACAAAGATACAGATTGTTTTTGTTATGATATCCCCACTGAAGACATCTATAAAGACATGGAAATGGGAAATGGCTAAAGGGGGAGCAGGGTGGTAATACATCGATTTCCCCAAAGATTGCCCTTTTCTTCATTTTTCTAACAAGAAGGTTTTGAAAATAAGATAAAATTTCTGGAAAAGGGGATCAAGGGTTTTGTGGGGTTTGGTCAAAAATGTCGTATTTGAGCCCGGGGGAAAATCATTAAGAAAGCAAGGGAATATCCGCAGTGTTGTGCATCAAACATATCACATGACAACTACAAGAAGCATTGTTTGGCAATAAAACTTTTTTTTTTTCATCATACAACGAAAAACTGCGATCAAATCTACATGAGATCAACACCGTTGTAACAAAGAAGTCATTGATAGAAAAAACCCCAAAACGGTGTTTGTTAACCCGGAGTTTTCATATGCAATGGGCACTGGAGAACCGTAATTAATTTAAAAGCGAACTGTGTCGGGCCGGAATTATCTGCATCTTCTTCCCAAAAAAAGATCTTGAGGAGCTGGTTGTTTTGTGTGTCTGTTCCGAAAATAATACCGGGCGGATTCATCTTTACAATTCTTTTATTTCATATGGGTCAACACTCAAACTGGTCGGTTGCCTGATGCGAGTGTCCCTTCTGCTTCCCCCGGTAAAAAAAGGGTACCTTCCTTCAATCCAAATGTAATGTTTGCCGGATGAAGACTCTCCTTAAACAAAAATTATTTTTTCTTTGATTGTTTGACTGTTTTAGTCCTTTAAATTCTTCTTTATTCATTGCGCGCAAAACTGAGGGCAGTTTCTACCCATTCTGTTTTTGCGAGAATTCAATCAGCTCTCTGTGATACTGGAAAGGAGAAAAGTCTTTTCAGCTAACTGTTTTTTAAAGTTTTCGACTAAAGCCTGTGATCTATGAACTCCGAAAGCCTCTTTTAAGGTAACTCTATGTTTCAAACAATAATTGATTCACCTGCCTTTAAATTCTTTTCCATCATCGACTTGATCATGCGAGGATAAGTTGTGGCCCTTTGGGTATATCAGTTTGTATGGACAGCAACAGCAGAAGCATCCTTTTGTGTTAATGTTCGCATCTTTGTATCTTGAACTGTCAATGACTGTAGTGCGTATTTTAAATCTTTTTCGTCTAATCCTATCAGAGGGTAAATATAGAGATCCATTGTTTGGTGCTTTGGGTTGTGTTCACAAAGTGTGGCCTCTGTATCTCGGGCGGTAAATAAATTGCAAATCGCTTTTTTAATAACATTCTTTGTGTTTGTTCACTGACTCTGCCGTTGCTTAGCTTTTAATTGCGGGTATGCCCTCCAACCCTTTGGGCGAAAATAAATTTTTCAATTTTATTCAGCCAATTTTAAAGTGCAACAAAATACACAAGGGTCATACCAACGACAAAAAACCCGATTTCTTGCATCTTTTGTTTTCTGGGGTTGATAAAAGCACTGAATTTTGGTGGGGGCAATGTCTCGATTGGTTTGCCTGTTACAAGATAATATTGTTTTATTGCTTGATCAACTTTTTTAAATGGTAAGCTGCATGCCCCTGTCTTTCAGTGTGTCATTAATAAAATCTAACTGCTCAAGTCTCTGCCTTTCATAGGCGTCTTGTGCAGCTGCTAGTTTCCTCCATAGCTTTGTTATGTCTTTTTCTTTTCGCCGTCATTCCCCAGTTTACTAAATGCGAAATTACTGCCACTAAAGCAAGCGCATTCACCACAGCGCCGCCTATCATTATTGCCAGTGAAGCCATTTTTTAAAATGTATTTTTTTCTTACATATTTATATGTCTGGAATTATTCCTTGCTTAAACTAGAAAATCTTTCGTACCAACCGAAGCTGCAAGATAGCAATCACTTTGCTGAATCCTCAAAGTCTAGTTTGCCAAGATCTGCTGGTTTAATTCTTAACAAGCTTTTACCGAGCATTGAGTATCCTACACTTAGGCCTCCAATAACAGCAGAATGGTATACAAGGTTAGCAACAGTTTTTTCGGTGCCCCATTTTTATAAAATAAAATAATTATAATTATTAAAAAACATGAACAGTGATGATCTACTACAGCTCAAGGCGCCTAAACCCTTCCCGAACTTATGAATGACCAAGTTGATGATCAAGCATTAAGCCCAAAAGGAGAGGCTGTATTCTTTGGCAGCATGTGGAAAAACAAAACAGTTCTCGGAACTGAATTCAGCATTGAACAGTTTCCCAACAGATGTCGCCGCAAGACATTATAAAGTATCATAACAGGTATGAAGCGCAGCTGGGTCTAGAATGGTAAAAAGTGTGGGGCAAAGGGTTCTTAGTTTGTACACTAAACTAGTCAGTAGATTTGCTCCCATTGATTCTGAACAAATCTTACGTATGATTTAACGCAAGATCCAGTTTTAAACAAAGTCATTAAGCTCTAGGCTGTGATTTATACTATGATTTGAACATTGTTATCGCCATTAATCAGGGGTTTAATAACTTTTAATCATATAGATTTTATTTCCCTTCAAAATGAACGAGCTGGAAATCATCAGAACCAGAAAACACTAAACCAGGTGGAGAAAGTAACCAAGCTAAAAAATCATCAGAAAACACTGAACCGGTGAAGGCCTTTAAAAAATCCTGGGCGTGTTGAAGCAGGAAAAAATTAGCAGAGTGGAACAAACAAAAAAATTAATGTACAGCATTATGAAAACATAACACCGCCAACGCCAGAACAAGTTGTTTTCAATGCCGCTATAAAAACCCCATGTGATACAAGGGCCCCAAGTCTTCATGGTATATTGAACTTAAAACTGTTGTCATTTTTGGCGCCCTTGCTGCTGCTGGGGCATTTTATTATGGTTATAAAATATATAAAGAAAGACAGCAGAAACAAAAGCAATCAAAAAAATCTGAACCACTAAATGCAGAAAAAGACACCAGCAGCGCCAAAACCGCCAATAACAAAGCATCATTTTGATCCATTTATAATGGAATAATATTTAAGAACTTAATTTTAAATTTTAAAAAAAAATAGATCATGGCGTATTATAAATGATAAAGTCAATAAATAAAAACATAGATCTATAAAAGACATTTCCATAGAAACCGAATTTTAATCAATGTGGTTGCTTTGGGTGTAAGGCCTTCATTAAAATCTATGCAGAAAACGCTGAGCAAGACATCCTCAACGATGACGCGTTTTTTGAGGTGTGTGTGTACTATATTAGACATTTACTATTTTGATAAAAACATAGATTGGGATTTTTTTGATAATTTTTTAGATAACTTAATAAGAACTTGATTTTTTTACTTAAAGGATAACTTATCAAGAACTTATTAAGAACTTGATCAAGAACTTAATTAAAAACTTAATCAAGAACTTATTAAGAACTTGAAGTAACTTAATTAAAAACTTGGGGTAACTTAATTAAAAACTTAATTAAGAACTTGGGGTGACTTGGGGGGGGAGTGTGTGTGTGTACACAGAGCTTATTATTTGTCATGTGTAACACCACTTAGTGCAAGACAGTGCTTGCGTTTTTTGTGATGCATTGGGTCTTTTTTTGCAAGTTCAAAGCAGCCACCAAGTGCACAAACAAAAAATTTATGCCACACCCCTCCTCTTTTTTCATCCAGGCTTGGGGACTGGCATTGGCCCGAGTTACCTAGTGGTTTTTTTTTAAAAAATACTGCTTTGGGAGAGCTAAAAAGGCAGCCTAAAAGTTTGTAACAGGCGTAAACAGCAAAGCGACAAAGCAGCATCTGATCTCACTGCTGATAACCTTTGACCGCTCAGGGTGAAGCGCTAAGAAACGGCTTGCCACTGTGACCTTTTACCGCTCAGGGTGAAGCCCCTGAAGAAACGCTTGCCACTGTAACCTTTACTGCTCTAGGTAAAGCGCTAAAGAAACGGCTTGCTACTGTGACCTTTGACCGCTCAGGTGAAGCGCTGGTTCTCTCTCACTGCTGCGGACCCTTTTAGAGAGTGTGTTGGAGTTGAATTTTGTTTTTTGTGCGGGAGTAGTCCCAATAATTTCTAATCTCCTCACTGCTTGAAAACATTAAATACAAATCCTTCCCCATAGAGTAGACTTCTGTGAAAGAAAGACCCCAAATGTAGAAAACCTTTTAGCATAAGGATTTAACAAACGAGCAATCTCTCTTAGTTTGCGAGAATATAAAGGGGCCCGCCCCTCTCAACTCATCCAAAGCACTAACAAATTGTGCATGGTACTCAACATGCTTGTCAAGTATTGTCAGCTTAAAAATCTCCCACTATCTTGTTTTGCCCTGATCAAAATATTATATAAACAAAACCAACCTGCACAAAACCCAGTAAATATCTTCTCACTACAACCACACACCTTCAATGGCAATACAACCCGCGCTAAAGACACCTGGCGCGCTGTCAAACCTGAATGAAACACCCCCCCACCCCCACCCCTCACCTGGCAAGCCCCGTCTCCCCGCTTTATTGAAATTTTTTTTTCGCTTGCCGTGCGCTGTGTAAACAAGTCGCGCGTCTCGCTGTGACAGCCTATCTGTTTTCACATAGTTTTGTAGGTTTTTAGTACATCCGTCATTGTATATTTTAAGCATTTATATAAAGATAGTGCTAGCCACACACTACTCCTCTCCATACTGGTAGATGTACTAAGGCTGCCTAACCCTATCTAGTTTGTTTGCCAGAACATCAAATCGCCATTCAGTTGCAAAGGGCACACTTTAAAAGGGAGATGAACTGGTTAAAAAGTAGAAAAGTATACACATCTTAATACACAAATCAGCTTGCCCCATAAACACTGAATCTGTAGTTAACAATCAATCAAGTCACGAATCAAACCGTGTTTACCTTCGCCTTAAGAAATGAACGCTGTGCGGGCAAACATGTGAATAGTTTTGCTTGCCTTCACTGATAACTCAACTAATTCTTTCAACAAATACTCTAACATGCAGTTAAAATAAAACTTATGGCCTCGAAAAAACAAACCTGTTCTTCAGTAACGTTTAAGCCATTTTAAAATAACACAATTAAAACACAGTGGGCCCCACCAGGGCGCAATCAAAACACAGCCTTCTTGAGTGGGGGCTCAAACAATGACGGCCCGGGTCGGCCACGTCGACAGCCTCGATCTCGAATTTCTGATGCAATGTGGCGCAACCCAACTGAGTGTGTTTCGTTTACACAGGGCAGGCTAGTGCAAACTGCCGCGAGCCGTAAATTAAGTGATCGAGTTTCAGCCCCGTGTCTGCTTGTCTATGTACAAAGTTTGTAGTTGAAAATTAGTCAGAAGAAGTGTGCCGATTTTATGGCATTTAATTGAGAGAGAAAGAGAAAGAGTGTGTGTGTGTGTGTGGGGTGTGTTAGTGTGTCTGTGTGGTGTGTGTGTGTGTGTGTGTGTGTGTGTGTGTGTGTTTGTGAGTGGGGTCATTTTTGTGTGTTTGTGCATGTGTGTGTGTAGTTTGAAAGTCTTACTTGTCAAGAACAGGGAAAGGGGGATTCTGGGGTTTCTTTCGCCCGAACTGAGTGGGGGGCGGAAGTGGCCCAGAATGCCCCTTTCCCTGTTCTCTCCTGTCATGGTAATCCCTATCTGTTTCCGTCACTTGAGGCGGGCGTGGACGTTAAACCTGAATCAAGCGATCAACGTTTTCCACTGAGCTACTACTGAGGCGCTCAGTCCTCGAAGTCATACGTACTATTTCACTGATTGCCGCCCGCGTGGATGGATCTACGGCTAACGCTGATCTGCAAGAGGTTGCGCGATCTCGTATTTGACAACCATGGACGTGGAGTAGATATAATTAAAAGAGAACGAACGAACTAACGAACGAATGTTCTTTATTGTGGGAAAGGAATAAGCACAAAAATCGGTGGCTTTTTTTTTATTTCTTTTTTTTTTCCCATCCAGCCCTCAAACAAAGAAAAGATGTCTGCAAGTAATGAAAATAAAACATCGCACGAACTGCATATCAGCACATATACGACAATAAATACGTAACTCTTTACAATAATTAATACAAATATATATTGAGAGGAAAAGAAAAGG
>JAFLJL010002565.1:20000-25607 GCA_018398815.1 Conus ventricosus | reverse complement strand
ACTATGATTCCAAGTAAAAGGTCTAACTATATCTTGTTATTTAGACGAAAACAATCTGTTTGGTTTGGGCTATGGCGCAATCGCTTCGCCATTAGTTACTTCAAGATGTACACAGGTACGAATACTATTCAAAAGGCATTTATAGTGGTGAAAGTTTAACGCCTGATCAGCAGCCGGATTCATTTCTAAGATGTTGACTCTGAAGAATTCCTCATGAACTCCCATGACCTGCATAATGACTATCCTTTAGCGCAGCAGAAAGTCTAATGATGGATCAAAGAGAGCCACCTAAACTTGTGCCCAAATCTTCGGGGCAAAAAAAATTATGTTGTCATTCAGACTTATACATTTTTATTTAAGACATGGTTTAAAGTTAACAGCTGTCCAATAGCATAATTGCTTTGTGATCAAAGAACAGTTCATGGAACCATACATCATGAAGAAACTCTGACCTAGAACTAAATCCACAGTTTCAGAAAAAGACTTTTTCAAGTTGCATGAAACAACAGCTGTTTTGGAAAAGGACTATGGAGAATCCGCCACGCGCAAAGATGTCAGATTGGTCACAAAGAGAACGAAGCAAATTAAAGCTGACTTCAAAACCTAATTATCAGGACTTTAGAAGATTTTCTTGATCTGCTTTTTGGGATAATGATTGAAAAAAAAGAAAGTCAAAATTAGACAAACCTGTATGTATTTGGGTTTACTGTTTTAGAATTATCTAGCTTTTGTCCTGTTAGATGTTGCTTGTGACTACTCTTAAGCCCTCGTATCCTGGAGTCAGAGTACTTTTACACAAGAACAGATAGGTTTTGTTATAGATATCCCTACTGAAGGACATCTTAAAGGACATTGGAAACGAAGTAGCTAAAGGACTCTGCGGGGACAGGTATGACACGTCCGATATATCCTAAAGACTCGTCCTTTACATTTAATTACTAACAAGAAGGTTTTAGGAAAAGATGAAGGATGAATTATTGGTAAGGTGATCAAGGAGTTTGTTGGTTTAGGTCCAAAAATGTATCAGTATTTAGTGACTCAGGAGAAAATCATTAAGAAAGCAAAGGGAATATCTCGCTGCGTTGTGCAGTCAAAACATATCAACATGACAAATACAAAGAAGCATTGGTTGGCAATAAGGACTTTTTTCTGACACGTAAAACTACGATCTAATCTACATTGAGATCAACACAACTGTTTGTCTTGTAAACAAAGAATTAATTAGATAGATACAAACACAAAGGGTGTTTGTTATTCCAGGGAGTTTGTTTTCATATGCAATCGGGTCACTGGAGGGCCGCATAAACAGGGGGGTTTATATTCTTATTCAAACTTTTATCTTAAGATCAATCATAGCTTCATCCAATTCATTTAAATCTTTATCATGTTTGCTTGACGCGTTCGATTTTTTTTTATTATTCAAGATATCTTTTTCCCAATTTGGGATTTTGAGTTGTAGTGTTGATTCTGGCAATGATTTTGAATGCATTGATTAATCCTCTGAAAATGTTTCCTTAATTGCATTACACGCATGAATGATTCAGTATCATTTTCAAGGTCTCTTCCTTTACCATCTTGTTTCGTATCTGACTTCTTCTGAGCTTCCATTTTAACTCAATATATTTAAGTAAATTAATAATGCAACTGGAACTGCGTATGGTGGGGAGTATCTGCAGTTCTTCCTTCATACAAAAGATCTTTGAGGAGCTGGTTTGTTTTGAGTTGTGTCAGTTTCTCGTATAAATAATACCACGGGCGGATTCATTTTACAATTTCTTTTCTATTCTAACGGATCACCTCCATAATGGTCTGTTGACCTGAGGCGAGTGTCCACTTCTGCTGTCCCCCGGTAAAATTAAAAAGGTACCTTACTTTATAAATCCAAACGGTAATTGTTTGCCGGATGATGAGCTCTCCTTCAACAACAGTTATTGTTTTTCTTTTGATTGCTTGTACTGGTTTTAGTCCTTTAAATTCTTCATTTTTCCATTGCCGCGCAAAAATGTCGGGCAGTCTTCCTAACCATATCTGTGTTGCGAGAATGGTCAATCAGCTCTCTGTGATACTGGTAGGAGAAAAGTTTTTCGGCCTAACTGTTTGTTAAAGTTTGAAACTAAAGCTGAGATCTGTGAATCTGGAAGCTCTTTTTAATGGTAACTCTAGTTTAACAATAATTGATTCACTTGGCTTTAAATTCTTTCCATCATCGACTTGAATCATGCGAGGGTAAGTTAGCGGGGCTCCGTTGGTATTTAGTTGTTATGGCGACAGCAACAGCAGAAGCACTCTTTTGTTGTTAATGGTTCTGATCTTTGTATCTGAAGCCATGTCAATGACTGTGACGTGCGTACTTAAATCTTTTTCGTCTAATCCTATCAGAGGGTAAATTATAGAAGGTCCCTTTGATGGGTGTCGTTCGGTATTGTGTTCACAAAGTGTGAGTCTCTCCCCGTATTCGATAGGAGCAGGTAAATTTATCAAATTTGCCAAATCGCTTGTTTAGATACCCATTCTTTTGCTGTTTGTTCACTGACTCCATGTGCTTTCGCTTAGCTTTTTGATTGCTGTGATGCCTTCCAATATCCTTGGGCGAATTATTGATTTTGTTCATTTTTTATTCAGCCATATTATGTGCAACAAAAATAACGATGGTCATACCAACGACAAAAAACCCGATTTCTTGCATCTTTTGTTTTTCCTGATGGTTGATAAAAGTCACTGACTTTTGGTGGGGGCATGTCTCGATTGGGTTTGCCTGTGTTTACAAGAATAATATTGTTTTATTGTTGATCAACATTTTTAAATGTGTAAGCCATGCATCGCCCTGTCCTTTTCAGTTTGTCATAATAAAATCTAGCTGCTCAAGTCTCTGCCTGTCTTAGGCGTCTTGTGCGCTGCTAGTTGCTCCATAGCCTTAGTATGTCTTTTTCTCTCGCCGTCAGTCCCCAGTTTATCTAAAATGCCGAAATTACTTACGCTAAAAGCAAGACGCATTCACCACAGCGTCCCCGCATATCATTATTGCGTGTGAGCCATTTTGTATAAATGTATTTTTTTTCCTTACATATTTATATGTACGGAATTATTCCTTGACTTAAAATAGAAAATCTTTCGTAGCAACGAGCTGCACTGCAATGATAGCAATCAGCTTTGCTGAATCCTCAAAGTCTAGTTTGCCAAGATCTGCTGGTTTATGCTTAACAAAGATTTTACAAGCATTGAGTATCCTACACTTAGGCTCATATAACTGCAGTATTGCTATCAGGTTAGCAACAGTTTTTTTTCGGTTGTCATTTTTATAAAATAAACTAAATTATAATTTAATAAAAAACATTGAACAGTGAATGATCTACTACAGAAATACTACAAGGCGGCATAAACTTTCCGAAACTATGAATGACCAAGTTGATGGCCACAGCTGTATGCCCCAAAGGAGAGGATTGTATTCTTTGGCAGCATGTGGAAAAACAAAAACAGTTCCTCGGAACTGAATTTAAGTACAACAAATTCAACAAATGTAGCCGCAAGACATTTTTAAAGTATTCATAACAGGTATGAAGCGCAGCTGGGGTCTAGCATGGTGAAATGTGTGGGGCAAACGGTTTTTAGTTTGTGTACACTAAAACTAGTCAGTAGCTTTGCTCCCATTGATTTGATAAGCTCTTACGTATGATTTAACGCAAGATCAGTTTTAAACTAAGTTCATTAGAGTCTCTAGGCTGTGATCTATACTACAGATTTGGAACATTGTTATCGCCAGCGATCATGGGATTAATAACTTTTCATCATATAGATTTGGTTTCCTTCAAAATGAACGAGCTGGAAAATCAGCAGAATCAGAAAACACTGAAATCAGGTGGAGAAAGTAACCAAGCCAGAAAATCAGCAGAAAACACTGACCAGCGTGGGGCCCATTAAAAATCATGGGCGTGTTTGAAGCAGGACAAAAATTAGCAGAGTGCGAACAGACAAAAAAATTAATGTTACAGAATATGACTCATCATGAAAACATAACACGCCAGCGCCAGAACAAGTCGATTCAATTGGCCCGCTATAAACTCCTTGATACTAAGGGCACAAAGTCTGTCATGGAATATTGAACTTAAAAACTGTTGCATTTTTGGCGCCATTGTGCTGTTGGGGGCAGTTATTACGGGCTATAAAAATATATACACAATGGCAACGAAAACAAAAGAAATCAAAAAAATCTTGAGCCACTAAATGCAGAAAAAGGACACCAGACGCCAAAAACCGCCATTAACAAGCTTCATTTTGATCCTTTTATAATGGAATAATATTTTAATGAAACTTAATTTTAAATTTTTTAAAAAAATAAATCAAGGCGTATTATAAAATGATAAAGTCAATAAACTAAAGACATGAGAGTCTATAAAAGACATTTCTCATAGACCAGAATTGTATCATTGCGGGTGACTTAGGATGTAAGACATTCATTAAGATCTATGCAGTGAACGCTGGAGCAAAGACCATCCTCAACGATGACGGTTTTTTGAGGCGTTTGTTGTGTACTATATTAGGCATTCTGCTATTTAAGAATAAAAACATAATTGTATTTTTTTGTTAATTATAAGATAACTTGAATACAAACTTGGTTGTACTTAAAGGATGACTTAATCAAGAACTTATAATAAGAAATTGATCAAGAACTTAATTAAAAATTAATCACAAACTTATAAGAACTTGGAAGTAAACTTAATTTAAAAAATACTTGGGGCGACTTAATTAAAAACTTAATTAAGGAATTGGGGTGACTTGGGGGTGGAGTGTGTGTGGTGTACACAGTGCTTTATTATTTGTCATGTGTAACACCATTTGGCGCAAGACGTATGAATAGACAGCCTTTGTATGTGAAGTGGAGCGTAGACAAGCAAGCGACGAAGCGCCAAAAAAAAAGTCTAGTCTTTCTCACTGCTTGCATTATCCTTTGACGCTTAGGGTGAGCGCTGGAAAACGGCTTGCCTACTGCTGTCCTTTTTAACCGCTCTAGGGTGGAGCGCAGAAGAAACGGGCTTGCTCTTGTGACTTTGAACGCTCTAGCGGTGGGCGTTGATGAAACGGCTTGCACTGTACCTTTGACGGCTCTAGGGTGGAGCGCTGAAGAAACGGCTTGCCACTGTGACCTTTGACCGCTCTAGGGTGGAGCGGAGTTCTCTCTCATGCTGCGGTCTTTGAGAGGAGTGTTGTTTGGAGTTGCCATTGTTTTTGTACGGAAGCAAGTCCATTATTTCTTTTCTCCTCACAGCTTGAAAACATTAAATACAAATCCTTCTCATAGAGTGGACTTTCTATTGAAAGGAAAGACCAACTGTAGCAAACCTTTTAGCATATGGATTCAACAAACGGCAAACTCTCTTACGTTTGCGAGATATGAAGGGCTGCCGCTCTCAACTCATCCAAGCACTAACAAATTGTGCATGGTTACTCACCATGATCGTAAAGTATTGTAAGTTAGAAATCTCCACTGTCTTTGTACTGCCTTGATTAAAAAATTATATAAAACAAATCCATCCTGCACAAAACCGGTAAAATATCTTCTCACTACACCACACACCCTTCAATTGAACAATACAACCCGTCTTGCTGACG
>JAFLJL010002565.1:7500-10000 GCA_018398815.1 Conus ventricosus | reverse complement strand
CCTTGCCTTGCGCCCTTTTTCGCTACTTTGTCAGCCCACTCATTTGAAGAGAATCCAAGATGTGAAGGAACCCAGCAGAAGGAAACGTTGGTCCCTTTTAAAGTTAAGACATGAATTAACTGACTGATTTCTAAGATAATTTTGGTCTTTTTCTTGTAATCTGATGACCTTAAAGCATAGAGAACCGATTGAGAATCTACACAAAAATAAGATTTGAATAACTGTAATGGAAAATCAACTATGTAATTGAGAGCCATAAGAATAGCAATAAGTTCAGCAGTAAAGATGGATCGATTTTTGCCAATGTAGTATGGACTTTTCCTTTTTTAACGCTGGTATTACAAAAGCTGAACCTGCCCGGTGATCTTCTAGGAGTGAACCATCTGTATATATCTTTAAATGATTTGGATAAGTGTTCTGTATATGTAATTGGACTTCAGGTTTCATAATGTTTGGATTCTCATTTTTCTTCATGTCAGTATAATTAATATCAAACTGCGCTTTATTCATTCCCAAGCAGGACAAGGGGAGGCCGCTTGATTTGTGTCGATATTACTTGGATTTATATCAGACCTTTTGAGTAGATCTGATACGTAAGTGCCAATTGGTTTTCAATGATGATATCTGCTTAGCTCGTTTAGGAAAAGAATTTTCAGATGTAATTTTCAGTTCCTCAGATGCAAAGTTGTTACTTGTCGAACTTCTAAGAACGTATTTAGCGCATGCAAGACTTCGGTACTCGTCCAAAGGCAGTTCTCCAATTTCTTTATAAGTTCCAAGCGTTGATGCGTGAAAAGGCACACCAAGTGCAAGCCTATAACCTTGCAATCTATGCTTTGAAGTTTCTTAAGTAAATAATTGGGGGGCACTAAAAAATAACTCTTGTCCATAGGACAATTTTGATCTAATCAGCGACGTAGAGAGATGTTTCAAAACTTTGCAATCTTGTCCCCAGGCTTGTTTGCTTATAATCTTTAATAGATTTAAACATTTCCTTGCCTTAGTAACGATGTAGTTGATATGAGCATTCCAGGACAACTTTGGTGTAAGATAGATACCTAGAAATTTCACGATATCTTTATACTGAATAGTCGTATTTTCAATTTTAAAAAACGGCAGCTTCTGATGGATTGCTGCCATTATTAAAGAGAATCATATGTGTTTTCTCTGTACATAATGTCAGACCATTTTCGTCCATATAAGTAAATATATGATCGAGCTCTCTTTGATAGATCTTCTTGATGTAGTTCAATTCCCTTTTTGATGTTTTTCTTTTCATTGTAACATTCATCCAGATGCATAAATCATCAGCATATTGTACTAATACAACATGCTTTGATAACAGCGAAGGCAAATCGTACATTAAGATGTTAAATAACATAGGGGCGATAACAGAACCTTGTGGCAATCCCATATGTAAAGATCTAGAATTGGAGTATGCATTCCCTACTCGAACACGTATGCTTCTTTTATTCAAAAAACATTTAATGTATGTGATATAAATGTCCCGAAATCCCGATTTGTTTCAATTTGTAAAGGAGCTTGGCGTGCCAGACTTGGTCATAAGCTTTCTTGATATCAAAAAAGGTCGCTAGAACATTTCTTTTCTTGCAAATTGTTGTTTTACATTCGTTGTTAGTTTCACTAAATTGTCAATAGCAGACCTGCCATTTTGGAAGCCTGCTTGATTAACTGGAATAACTTTATTTTTTTGACAATACTGCGTCAATCTTCTCAAAACTATTCTCTCTAATACTTTACAGGTATGTGAGGTTAATGCTATTGGTCTGTAACTATGCTTATCTGTTGGAGGTTTGCCTTGCTTTAAAACTGGTACAGTGATAGACTGTTTCCATTGTTCTGGCATTACGCCCTCAAACCAACATTTTTGAAACAATTTCTGCAGTAATAAGACAAATTTTCAGGCAGGTGTTTAAGCATATCATTGGAAACTTTATCTAGTCCCACGGAAGTTTTCTTATTAGGAAGAGATAGAATTGTATCTTTCACTTCATCAAGAGTAATTGGAGCATTGATGAAATGACTATTGTCATGAACTGGATCTATATAATCGTCTTTATTTTCTTCCTCTGTTCTGAAAGTTTTATCTTTAAAGGACAGACCTTCCAAACGCATAGATTCGGAAAACATATCGGCGAATGATTCTGTTTTTTCTGAATTAGAAGGAAATTCTTTGTTCTTCAGCTTGACAGGACAAGATGGCAAGTTTAAACCCCTTTTCATTTCATGAAACTTTTTCCAAACTTTTTGTAAATCTTTATGATTCGAAATCTCATTAGAGCAGAAAGAGGACCAATATTGCCTTTTAGCTTGAGCTATTACCATGTTACTGTAGTGATTCGCTCTGTTCTTGGCTATTAGATTCTCTGGTGTTTTGTCTTTTAAATATATTTTAAACAAACATTTTTTGTTATTAACGGCTGAGTCACAAGCAGGTGTCCACCAGATATTTCCCGAGTGTTTGTTTGACTTAACTGGG
>JAFLJL010002565.1:0-2500 GCA_018398815.1 Conus ventricosus | reverse complement strand
TTGAGGGAAAGGTTTCAGGTTTTCCTTGTTTAAGGATTGGGATAACGATAGCATGCACGCGCGCGCGCGCGCACGCACAGCACGCACGCACGCACGCACGCACGCACGCACGCACGCACGCACGCACGCCACCACACACACACACACACACACACACACACAAAACACACACACACACACACACACACACACACACAAACAATAAAATGCTACAGTCTTAGCACACAAGGCACCCGAACATTGCACCATTGTCACAGTTAACGAAGACATCGCAGCATCCTTTCACGCCGCCACACATCATCCAACGCCAGTCCCTAAGGACTCGCTGGTCCCAAGAGAGCTTTCATCTGACGCCAGTCCCTAAGGACTCGCTGGTCCCAAGAGAGCTTTCATCTGACGAACTTACTACGGGCATTCACGTCGCCAGACATCAAAACTGAGGTCACCATGAGATCAGGGCAGGAAAGGCCACAGATTCTGAGTTTTTGTGTATGGGGTTATTCCATTTCGCGCAGTTTTCGGAAAAGTACGTGCTTTAAGACGTCTGATGGAAAGTGTGGTGACTGCTGGCAGGAATCTAAACAAATCATAAAAGGTGTAAGAACTATTTCTCTGAAACATTAGCGAACAAATCATAAGGCAAAACAGTGTTTTGGCTTGTGATTCTTTACTTCATGTCTGGCATACACAGAGCTTAAAATGTTTAAATATTTGCTAAGATGTTTGTGTTTAGCAGCCACTCTCCACCCACGTTTCTATGACATTTCAACCCAACATCGTCTTCTCTTTTTTTCTGTAAAACATATTCTACATTTTTTGTTGGTTGGAGGAACATCATTCCAACTGATGGCTTCGTTTCTATCATGGGGTGAGACTTCAGACGGTGGGGGAAAAATCTACATTCATTACCTGCAAAGTGCTTGAAAGTCACAGTGTCTTGGGAACTGACAGGGAGAGATTCTCAAAAAGTGAAAAAGATTTTCGTTTCTGTTTTTTTTTATTTTATTTTTTACATTTTGAGTCGAAGCAAAACAAACAAACCGGCCGAAAAAAGACATGTATAATAACATCTGTTGATACCACAAACTGTTCAATGACACTCGGGTTTGAATCAAACAAAGAGTGTATGTGTGTGTGTATGTGTGTGTGTGTGTGTGTGTGTGTGTGTGTGTGTGTGTGTGTGTGTGTGTGTGTGTGTGTGTGTGTGGCGTATGCATGTGTGTGTGTGTGTGTGTGTGTGTGTGTGTGTGTGTGTGTGTGTGTGTTGTGTGTGTGTGTGTGTGTGCGTGCATGGTGCGCGTGCATGTGTGTGTGTGTGTGTGTGTGTGTGTGTGTGTGTGTGTGTGTGTGTGTGTGTGTGTGTGTGGTGTGTGTGTGTAGTGGCGCGCCGTGCATGCATGTGCATGTGGTGTGTGTGTGTGTGTGTGTGTGTGTGTGTGTGTGTGTGTGTGTGTGTGTGTGTGTGTGTGCGGGTATGAATGTGTGTTCTGCCTCATGTACACTTTCTCTTATAAATGCACACATCGGTACTGCTGTCTGTAGCATCGACGCAGACGGTTCTGTAATGCCTGTCCTTACAAACCCACTTCACAACTTCTGCCGCAGTCCCACCGCCCTGTCCCTAACCTTCAGCCACGTGGCCTGTAGCTCTGGCATGTCTTGGAGAGTGCCGTCTGCTGTGTGGTGTGATGAGGGCTGTGGCATGTCTTGAAGAGTGCCGTCTGCTGTGGTGGTGTGATGAGGTCTGTGGCATGTCTTGAAGAGTGCCGTCTGCTGTGGTGGTGTGATGAGGTCTGTGGCATGTCTTGAAGAGTGCCGTCTGCTGTGGTGGTGTGATGAGGTCTGTGGCATATCTTGAAGAGTGCCGTCTGCTGTGGTGGTGTGATGAGGTCTGTGGCATGTCTTGAAGAGTGCTGTCTGCTGTGGTGGTGTGATGAGGTCTGTGGCATATCTAGGCGGTAGTGCTGGGGCTGTCTGTGTGGTGGTGTGATGAGGTCTGTGGCATGTCAAGGAGAGTGCTGTCTGCTGTGGTGGTGTGGTGAGGTCTGTGGCATGTCTGGGAGAGTGCTGTCTGCTGTGGTGGTGTGATAGGGCCTGTGGCATGTCTTGAAGAGTGCTGTCTGCTGTGGTGGTGTGATGAGGTCTGTGGCCTGTCTAGAAGAGTGCTGTCTGCTGTGGTGGTGTGATGAGGCATGTGGCCTGTCTTGAAGAGTGCTGTCTGCTGTGGTGGTGTGATGAGGTCTGTGGCATGTCTTGAAGAGTGCTGTCTGCTGTGGTGGTGTGATGAGTCTGTGGCATGTCTAGGAGAGTGCCGTCTGCTGTGGTGGTGTGATGAGGTCTGTGGCCTGTCTTGAGGTGTGTCTGCTGGGATGTGTGAGAGGTCTGTGGCATGTCTTGAAGAGTGCTGTTGCTGTGTGGTGTGATAGGGCCTGTGGCATGTCTAGAGAGTGCTGTTGCGTGGTGGTGTGTGAGGTCTGTGGCCTGCCTGAGAGTGCTGTCT
>JAFLJL010002564.1:0-53265 GCA_018398815.1 Conus ventricosus | reverse complement strand
AACCTTCCGTGGGGCTAACGCGGATTGAGCGAATGTCAACAGAATTGTGGACGCGTTTTGTCCCGTGCGGGGTGTTGTGTGTGCCGTGCATCATGTGATGAGTGTCCCATCTACCTGCAGGAGCGCAGGGCGCGCTAAGTTCAGTTCTGTCTCTGGCTGGGGTGTCAAGCAGGACTCTTGGCGTTGGGTCTTTCGGACCTGAGGAGTGTGGTTTTCGGGAGGCTGTTCCTGGCCACCAAGTGGAGTCTCTGTTCTATGTAAAAGTGGGTCACAATTCAGATAAAGGTGTGATTCTGGTGACGCCACGTACATGTATGTGTAGGGGTGTAGTCAGTGTGTGGCGCCTCCCTACGTTGTTGTTTTGTCCAAGGTTCTCGGGTAAGTTTGAAGCAAGGTTTGGCTGTTTTCTAAGTGAATTGATCGATCATTGAGCTAGAGTTGTAGACTTTTGTAAATAGGGTCTTGGTCGTATGTGTTAGTTGTTGTGTGCGTAAGAGGTTAATTGTGAAGAAGAAGATAGATGTTTGTAGGTGTAGTCCATTATGGCAGTGGGTAGGCCTCCCTGTCTATGGCCCGAGTTGTATGTCAACTCCAGTCTTCTCTTAATTTTTGGAATCTGTTCTAGGCTGAGGGGGGGGGGGGGGGTTAGTAGATTATTAGTGCGGTTGCTATAGTGATACTTAAAATTACTTGTGTTATTTTGTTTGAAGGGAGAATCGTCAGGGGGTTATTATTTTGTGGTCGCGCTTATTGGTATATTATGGGTAAGGTTATGGGGGGAAGTGATAGTAGAGAGGATGGGGGGGGGGTGATGACGTGTTGATAATGTGTTGGCAAAGTGGCATGGTTGCCCGACTCATGGCTGTGGCGGCTGGCGGTAGCGCTGGTACTGTCACTGTTGTGTAGAGACATGGCTAAGGATACTGGTGCCATGGTTTTATTTTGAAAACGATTGGGATTGCCTGTGGCGCCAACTATTTCAAATGCTGCTACTTCCAATCATTGCGCAGATGCTGACTCGTTTCCAGTGCCTCCCCATTTTGTGTTCCGGTAGGCGGGGCCCGTCTTCGGGCCCATTGACGCACGTGCAATGAAGTTTTCGATTTGTAGACAGTGTGTGTCGTCTTAACGTGGCTCTGCGTAGTCGGCTGGAGGTTAAGCAACGTTAATAACAATAATAATAATATTTATTGATGGATTGTTAGTACTGATAAGAGAGGAGTGTCGGGAGTGTCAATATTATCTCTTATTGCTGCTGCTGGGTTTAATATTGATGCAGCTACTGATGTGTTTTTTCTAGGTTTTTTGTATTACGTGTGACCATTACTAAGTGTGACTCCTACGTGCAGGTTGGGGTGCGGAGATTCTATGTTGTTACTGTTTTGGTTGGTGTTGCTATTGGGTCTTGTGTGGTAGTCGACTGTTTGTTGTTGCTGCCGTTGGCGTTACCTGATGTCATTGATGTTGTGTTATATGTTGGGGTCACCTCTGCTGCTGCTGGCTAGTGTTATATCCCATGCCAGTGTAACTGTCAGTATGTCAGTATGGCGGGTGTCAGTTGTTTCATTGCTTGTTTTGAGACTGGTATCTAAATCTTATAGTGGTGTTGAAGTGTTGCCAGTGATGGTGCCTGAGACTTATGTTTGCTTCTACCTGTGTTTGGCACAGGGGTCTTCATAGTTGAGGGGGATCTTTTTTTGGTGACTGATGGCGCCCTAGCCAACGGTTGTGGTTGTCACGTTGCCTAGAATCGGTTGTGACTCTGCCTGGGTGTTTGGGCCGTTAGGTCATTGACATTATGGGGGTGGCGGAATATTGATCAGCCAGTCCATGCCTGCTGAACCATACGTTTTGTTGAGGGTTTCGTCCCTAGGTTGTGTTAGTTAATTGTCTGCAGGAGTGTAGCTGTACGACGTGTGTTCTATTGGAATGTGACATGTGACAAGTGACAATTGTCGGGAATGCGCCAATGAAGTGTGAATCCAGCCACTGATTTTGGAGCATGCAGGGGTGTCGTTTCCGCTAGTGCCCCGTTTCCAGTGTGGATGGGCCGTCACCCGGTGTTGACCAGACGTCTGGGTGATGTGACGGCTGCGGGGCCGACCAGGCGGAGCTTGACCCAGGCTGACCCAGGCGGAGCAGCTGACCAGGCCGGACCAGCGGAGCTGACCCAACGGCCGCCAGGGCGGAGCTGACCCAGGCCGACCCAGGCGGAGCTGACCAGGCCGACCCGGCTTGCAGCCCTGCGCAGGCGTGGGGCGGCTAGGGCAAGCGGTTTTGCGGCCCATGTTTGGTGGTGGTGCAGATCATCCTGGCTCGTACAACCACAACTTTGGGCAGCTGATTCCATGGCGTTCGCGTCAGGGTCTTAGGCAGTGATTGCGGGGGGGTTCTACAGCATAATCTTCCGACTACTTTATTTTTATTTCTTTTTTTTTACTCTTTAACCACAGTGGCGTGTATATCGTTTCTGCATCGTCCGTCGTCGTGGTTTTGTTCCCGTTCCTCCGTCATCAACGGTGTGAAGTGGGCGAAAATAGATTAACTGGTCTACGAGTTGAGCGACTTGTTGGTCACCAGTGGGTGGTTGCTTGGCGCCTGGATTTTTTTGCTTGTATGCTTGTGCTTGTAGATGGAAGCTAACCCTTACCCCTAACCTAACCGAACCTAACCCAACCCTTCCCCTAACCCTACCCTAACCCTAACCTAACTAACCCTCACAAAATCACCTCAACCCTAACCATAAACCCTAAACCCTACCCTAACCCCACACCCCAACCCCAACCCCATCCCACCCCAACCCCAACCCTACCCCTAACCCATAACCCAAACCCTAACCCTAAAACCTACCCTAACCTAACCCTAACCTAACCCTAACCCTAGCCCTAACCTAACCCTAACCCCCTAACCCTTAACCCTAACCCTAACCCTAACTAAATTACGTCGTCATCTGTCCATATACAACCTTCTATCATGCTATGCTTTGTTCCATTCCAAGTGTTGGACAGACAATTACTATATGATCACAAATACTAACGCTAAACTGTTTTGTAATAGGTCGAGGACAAATATTGTTTTTTCCACAACCAGTCTGTCACCAAATTCAAAGACAATGATGGGGTTTTTGTCATAAGTTTAACTGCTCCATCGTTTCTATAACAGAATTTAATTAATCAGTTATTAGGTTTATCCTACTCTCAGTCAAAAACTTGGTCTGAAAATAACACCCATAAGGTTTACATGTGTAAGATTACATCCAAATAGTTCTGTAAACAGACTGTTTCTATTTAGACTACTATTGGTTTTGATGCTTGATGTTATGACCTTCCTATCCTGCCATTGTGAGACCGGACGATGGTAACTTACGCCTTGTCAACGTCTAAGTTTTGCCCGCTAATAAGAATTCCTTTCATTAGTACGTCACTGCGACGCCCCACCGCTCCATTTCATGCCTCATCTTTTAGACAACATTTCAAATTCTTGTGAAACGCGTCTCCTCATTCTCATGCGCGGAAAGAACTGAAAATTTTTCTGTACTTAGAAAGAACGCTTCCTTTCAAACGCTTCTCTTCTGCGGGGCAGTATGATTTATTCCCTACGGTGTTATTTCAATCTCTTTCCGGACTATTGTCTTCTGGCATAACGACTTACCTTGTAAAGGACCTGCAGTTGCAAGCTTTTCTGAAACTTTTTTGACGGACTAAAAAAAATGTAACTGTAGGCTTATGAATTCAAAATTTTATGTCCCATTCTACTATGGGTTCTAAGTGCCTTGCTGTCAGGTTTTCCGAACTATTTTATATTCATTACTTGCCAGCATTTTTGCTTCTAGATTGCGCAGTTGTTTAGTTTAGGAAACCTTTTGTTGGTCGCCAACTCATTGCGTTTATAATCACCCTCTATAGTGTACTCAAACCCATCACAAAGCGCCTATCTCACCTTTTGTACAAAGTCCTCAACGTTCGCAAGGTCTTTTCATTCTCAAGTTATACCCTCACAGGCGCTAATGTAACTCCTGGTTTTCTGCCCACGCGCCATTATAGTTTTGTACAGTTATTATTTTCTTTCCAAAACACTGTGTCGGTTATCGCCAAGAACGACTTTCCTGTTTTGTCTCTGCTCTTTATATTAAATGATCTGACCCTCCACAAGCTAATATATTAACTGTAAATTAGGGACTAGTTATCATTTCATAATCTCAAAATAGCAGCTTTCCCTGATGGAGAGCTCTTAAACAGTGAGGGCCTTCCATCATATAAGTTTTCATTCATGAGCACAGTTCATCCAACTGAACAAGCAGTCCTGGAATGTCATGCAGATCGCGCGGCCTTTTCCCCCTATACGTCGTATTCGTCTGGCGTAACACCTAAAACTATGGTGGGTCTATGGCATTGTAAAACCAAACAATTTCGCTAGCTTCTAACAAAATCGTACGTACTTCTTCAGGCATTGACTGTTAACCCTTGTTGTCAAATATGCATTGTTAAGTTTGAGAGTCATGTCGAGTTGCCTCATTGTTTCTTTAGGTGGAGCAAACACCGTCATAAAACCTCAGGTAGGTTAACTGGCTATCTTTGGCCCCTGATTGTCAATTTTTAGACTCTTATTATTCTTCTAGGGATTTTTACTTATATTAAACCTACGGACTTTGTAAACAATTTCATGGCGTGCGACCATTTGGATTCCGCAATCGTTCATAACAGCAAGTTCAAAAAACGAAGGACGGTCAAGGGTTGTTTTGTTACACACCTTTTTTACACAAAATAAAAATGAGTGCATTCCACATCTTCCTAATGCAAATCAATATTCTGTTGGGCCGCACTACAATCTTTCAAAATATAACAACGACCACCCTCGACATTTCAGTCGACTCAGCTGACGCCTTTCAAGTACAAGGAGTGTACTCCAATGGACAAATATTCTTAACCCTCCTATTACAAAGGAAACATCGCAAAAGGGTGGGGTCAGTATCCGAAGCACAGTTTTATCAGACCAGTTTAAGCTTTGCTGTGTTTTGTGCATCTACTGGTGTGGGAGTGTCGTATGCGATCATTTACCTATCTGGAACCTTTGATCGAGGTCAGTGAACAGATTTTAATTTTTATATACCCTTCAGACGTATTTTGATCCCTGAACAGCAAGGCACCTTACCCAATGACAAACCGTTTATCCCTTCGCACCAGAATAGACATGAATGCTTTAGAAAAGGCTCTGTAACGAATTCAAAATACATGTTAAGCACCGACTTAAGCCAAACGTTGGTTTCTTAATCATGGCTTCGGCACCCTTATTTATGGGCGTGCACAGAAAGACTAACTATGCTGGAATCCTCCTTCCCATCTTACTCTTCAGGCAAGGTGTCACCTAGGGTACCATCGAGCACGAGCATACAACCCATGGACAACATTTCTTAGACACTTCTAAGGGCCTAACTAAAGCGGCAATGAACGAATAAACGACTTCTTTCGAACTACGTTGTGTTTGCTAGGTTCGAAAGCACAGGCGAATCGAGCTAACTGATCTTCTACTGGTTTTGTATGCACAAAAACAATACTTAGCAAATTTAGAGGACGCCATTAATTCTTTTATTTTTTTTACAGTTGATTTCCTTCAAGTATTAAAAGTACAAAAATGTATTACACTTTGCACGATCAAAAGATCGCTTTGGCTGTTGGCACGTTAATACCTGCTGCCTTTGACCTTAGACTCCAGGTGGGACCATAATAAACTACAACAATGTGAAATTTAGTTGCAGGAAAAGAACAGAAGGTGGGACCAAACGACCTACATACTGAGCCAGTCAAATTACAAACACTAAGCAAAACAAGCTGACCCCCCAAGAATGCATACGTCATCCAAATCCCCGAGGCCAAAAGACCCAAAGACTGTTGAAAGCTCAAAAAAAATTACATGACATGAGCAGAAAGACAGCACTGTTGCTGGAATAAAATGCTCGGATTACTCCTTCTTTATTTAACTAAAAGAGTAACCCAACTATTAAGCGAACTAATGTCCATAAGTGCTCAGCCATAAGAACAACTACTTTGCTAGCAGTCGACAAAAGCCAGCTAGCGACACTCCTAATATACCAGGTAAAGGAGTCTATAGCTTTACCGGCTAATTTTTTTAATAAACTCGCACGATGATCAAAGCGTTTTTTTTACCCATGATTTACAGGCGGTGATGGAGGGGCGATGTCGGCGGTGGAGGCACCGGACTTAGGACCACCGCCGCCGACTGTAATAGCCAACACTAGTGTACTTACTTGCAAATCCTAAGGCTGTGATAACGCATGCGTAATGGCGACCCCTGCCTCTCTACACAGTGTTCGTATTCGTTCTGCTAGCGTTGTGTTTCATATAAAATTCTTTGGATAGTTTCTCTTATTCTGTTCACTTGAGTGTGTAATTCTATCGGTTAATAGACAACCCTGCTAGTCTTGCGATTCTTCTTGGCTCAAGATCTTTTAGTCTTTGGGTTATTCTTTCTTTAATATCATGTCCTAAGTAGGATGTCGTCAAGCCTCACGAGTATTTTCTTTTTCTCTTTTTATATGCTCATCTAGTCACCCAGTTTTGCTAAATTGTTGGTTAAATTCACCTCTGATGCTTCTCAAAGCATGATCAAGAGCCGTATTTCTCGCAGGGCAGCGGCGGATCGGGTTTCGTTTTTAATGCTGTATCTTCTGAAAACAGGTTTCAGTTCTATATTTCGTCTGCTGTTGACTTAAATCTTGAAGTTTCCATGTTTTGCATTTGGCTCTTAGTTGGGAGTTTTGTAGTGTGTTGATGAGTTTAGCACTGCCCCTCCCTATTTAATTTGGTTTAGTAAGGCCAGGCGATTTCGAACCTACCACTGAAGGTGTTTTTTATTGTCCCCTCTGCCTACAAAAATTGATGAGTCTCGTATATGTGTAAGTGAAAAGGTTGTCATGCTTGTTTTTCCATAACAAATGCGTCATCTTATACTCAAATCATCAGGGTCTCTAGCTTTTGGGAGGTTTAGTCCTAAACTTTGGTAAATGATCTTCTGCCCTTACTTTCTGTTAATTCACGCCTTTGCACCCTTCTACTAATTCATCATGGCAATGAGAGCCCCGAGCGTGCGGCTCCCCAGGAGGAATATCCATGTCTTTCTCCAGGATTACAATCCTCATCTTCATCTTTCAATGCCGCCATGTTTTTTTTTAATAAATTAACTTTTTATTTTGTTTTTATAAAAACTGTCCAAGTATCTGGCCTCGATTCTTGCCCCCCTAGACGACTGAAAAGAAACCCTGTTGGCGGTGAGGGAAAGAACGAATATTACTGTTCCCAAATATCCATCTCCTATTGATGCCGATCAATTCTTACAGTCAAATTTCCAGACTAGGAGCGGTGACAGTGCTTGTGCCAGGCTCTGCGCAACTTACTATCAAAATAGAACTCGGAATCAGCAACAGACCCAAAACCGGACATTGTCAGCTTTACGGCGGGCAATCGTTACACGAAACATTACTCTCCAACTTCAGAGGGCGCAAGAAATCATTTTCTATCCACACCTGCAGACCTATTTTAACATATTCTGAACTATGGCTAACCGGGCATGAAAGGGCTGACCTCGCATTTCAGGAATTGAAAATAATGAAGCACAAACCACAGAATAGCGCTGAAAGATGCAAAGACGGCACAAAATCTGTAGCTCGTAAGTTATGCGTTTGAGAAATCGCTTTACCATTCGTTGGATTTAGAGTTTGTTACAAGGCAGCACCATTCCTTTCAAGGAGCCTTACCAGAACCGATTGTATATGAGCTCCTTTTACTGAACTCCACCACGTGTTCTATTATCTAAGACACCGAAGCCAAAGTACCGGATTTCTGACCTCTCGTCTAGAGTTTGACGTTGTTAGCCACCCTAATTAGCAGGGCTGATTAAGCATCAATCTACAGTCAAAAAACTTAGCCAATTTATTACGAACGCCGTGATTCATCCTACAACATATCCTAAACGCCCGGCAGACACTATATGGAATTTTAGTATTAGCGTCTCAGCAAGCATCGCTTAAAGGTATTTTTTATTGCTGTGTGAGATGACGAACCCTTCAAAAGAGGAAGTGAAAGATTATTAACCAAAACTAACGAACGTGAATGTTCGATTGAGGGTAGTCCTAACCAAATCTACGCTAGCGGGCTTAAACATTTATCCAGCATTTAGATGAAAGAAGAAAAACTGTTAATTGGAGGGGAGGTGTAGAAATCCAACAGTAGGACCTTGTGTCTCACGATCTACCTTCCTTTCCTGCTTGACCTGATGCTTATTTTCACACCACCGCCCTACGGGTAATGGGATTGACCTCAGGTCAACAGCGGGATACCTCCGATACATGGGAAGCGGGAGAACTGTTAGCGGACGTAATAAACATTCGAATGATAAGAAAAAGATGACGATAAACCACTTAATGTACATTTGTTTTTAATATATGATGCGCAGCTGAATATTCAAGATAATAGATTAAAGATATACATTACTAACAGTATTTTTTAATTTTAAATAAAAGCAAGGTCTGTTCAGCATTATCCAAAGTACCTAAGAGAGCTAGTAGGCAACTCTGCGGCTATAGAAAACCCCTGCCATAAAACCTTCAGATTAACAACATTCCACAAATGCAGCAACTACTAGAGCACGACTTTTCAACTTACAGCCCAGCCAAACGAAGGTCTTCTGCTGCCTTTACTGCTGATACCTAAGTTCTACAGGAGCCCAACTATAAGCGCTGCATCCGCAGAGACGGTGTGGTCTCATAGCACGGCATGGGCACCCGCAGCTTATACTCTAGGTAGGTATGTACTTTAGCTCTTGGCCTGTGTTCATTCGCCGTAGGTAGCTGCTAGCAAAAAACTTAAACAACTAAACTCCAAAAGCACACCAGCTCTGGTTCAACCTAAATAACAAGCTACACTTAGATCCTTCAAGCTGATACTAAATACAGCATCGCGCCTCCAACCTACACGGCTGAAAGAAATTTAGTCGTTTACAGGCGATTATCATGACTACCAAAGGACAAAGATTGATACTTCACAGCTAAAGGCAAGGACAAGTTTTTCTCAAACAGCTCAGGACACCGAGCAGATATAAAAAAAGGAATGTTTAAAACAAACGTAACGAAACCTTTACACTCGTTCAAAACAGCTCGCCTTACACACGCCACAGGGCGTTTATCTTTCGTTTCTGCGTCCAAGCCAAAAAGACCGTTGATCAAGCTATGATTCGACGACTTGGAGTCGATGTATTTTTTTTTACCTTTTAAATAAATATTTGCGTTAGACCGCCACCTCAGCATGGATTAAGCTCTATGAAGGTCCAGACGAATTGTTTGACGCACAGCGTACCGAAGAAGCTTTAACAAAAAGCTTTACAATGATAATCAGTCTAGAGTCATTTATCCAGCCAACACGTACGGGCAAGTGTAGAACCTGCAATTTCTCAAAGTTCCAAGTAAACTCACCAATAGACCCGCGTTTACAAGTAAAGTTAGCTGTTTTACTCGATTAATATCACAAAAAATGCAGAAAAGCTCGAAAGTCTGGGTTCTCGACTAAACAACATATGATTCTTTCCTCTAATGACTTACGCCTGGCTTGGGCAGACGAACCTGAACACACCGTTTGATGTGGCCGCTGGCTGAAGAGCCAAAATGCGAGGCTCAGGTTGGTCAGAGGGCACAGTCTAAGAGCTCAGTGATTAAAACGGCTCAAGTATGCGCCGATTGTCGGCAACGTCTTACCATTTCACTACCTCCATCATTCGTTGCACCCCGCGCAGAGTCTAACATAAAGACATACAGGACCAACACCATGTTTATGTGGTGTGTTCTCGCAAGGCTGCCTTACGTCCGCACCACCGCCGCAGAGACGGAGAGTGTCTTCTAACTACTCACCCTTACCCAATGATCTTAACTTTAGTGGCATATCCTTTCCAGTACGCGTGGACAAAATTGATCAGTTTGCCGAACAAAACAACCAATAATGTAAATGACTACACATGGGATGCGGAACACCACATTCTACAGCCCCTCAAGCGTGTCCCCGGCCCGCCACCGCTAGGCGAACCAGACAAAAGCATGTGGACTTACTTCTGATGTTTCACCCGCGGGGGGCAACAATATACACTTGATCCGAAAACCATGCGTAGACAAATGCCGCCTGCCTTCACACGCAACCCCAAACCACGAAATCTGCCGAAAATGTTAACAAGAATTCCATCTGCCTCCGCGGCAATGCGACATAAGCAACATTGTCTCGGCCCCAGTGACTGTACTACAGAACTAATTCCGCCAAGAGAGGCAGTAACGTTAGTAATCAGCACTGGCAACGGAGGCCAATTACTCCTATATGTATGATACGCAGACTTCGAAACACTCATTGTTCTTAATGAAGGACAACCCCACAGAGCACTTCCTACCACAGCCATAGTGCGTACTCATCAGATTTGTCATTTGCCATCGGTATTGTCAGGGTCGGAAGGCACCCATTCAAAGCCAGGCATAGTATCGAGGACCGGATGCTGCAGAATACTTCTTAGAAACGCATTATTCAGCAAGTGGTAATGACAGTATCTAATAATCTGAAATTTATCTGAATCATAAAGGACGCTGAAGACCAAACACAGTAAGATCAGCCACTCCCTGTTGGATTGTGGTTTAGAACTAATGTATAACCGTGAAGAAGACCAAAATCCGACAGTCAGAGCACCATGGAACACATTCGCGGAAAGTTCAGCGGAGCAGGCGCACCAACAACTGCAATCTTTCAACTAAGGTTTGCACCAAAGACCGGAAATTACCCTCTTCTTTCCATACCATGCGAGGATACGACTCTCACCTTAAAAATGCCAGCAGATAACAATGCATCAGGTACCCTGATTGCACAGTCATCCGACCAGTACCATAGTGTTTCACTATTACAAACATGTCTTTTTATGACTCTATGCAGACATGATGGGGTTCAATCGAGTCGCTGCCTATGTCCTTCAGTTCAGCCAATAACAGCAGAATATTTTGACCCAACTACATTTGTATACAGAAAGGGCGTTTACCCTTCTGAGCACATGAACGTTGGCAAGGTATGACGAAGATACACTTCCGCTCAAGGCGCGTTCTATTCTAGACTAACGAGGCAAGGACATCAGTGATCTGATTTACCAGCAGCTCAGAAGCGTGCAGAAAGTTAGCGTGAAAAAACAAAGGGGGCCTATCTGATACATACCTGATGGCCCGCTGTATGTTTGTTGGCGGGACCGATCTTTGAAAAATTATCGAAAGGACCGGCATTGAAACCTTATAAGCCTGGAACCTGCGCCTTACATTTCTGCGCCGGGATGAGTTGGGGCTGCTTTCTTTAAAGTTTAACTGGCGTAAAGATTGATTTATTGTCTGACCAGCAACTGAATCAGATGAATGCAAACGGAATGGTAGGTGGAAATTCGTTTATGGCGGTCGCATCATTACTGTAAAGAAACACACAAATACCAAGATGATTATGATCCAAGAAAAAGGTCTACCTACTCTCATGTACTTTAGATGCAAACCATCTGTATGGTGGCTATGGCGCAATCACTACCATTACGTAACTTTAAAATGAAAACATACGATGATCTGAAAAATATTCAAGGTGTCTTAAAGTGGTTGGGTCGTTTAACGCCAGATCAACAGCGTGGTTTCATTCTAGAAGTTGACTAAGAATATCCACATGCCACTCCAGACCTGCATAAATGACCTATCCCATTAGCCGCAGAAAGCCTAAAGATGAATCCAACCGGACCCACAAAACTTGTGCCTAATCTTCGCGGCACACAAAAAATTATGTCTGTCATTACCGCCATCTACACTTTTATTTAAGACATGGTTAGAAGTTGGACAGCTGGTCATCGATATAAAATGCTTTTGATCCAGAACAGTTCATGAACCCATACATCATGACGAACACTGATCTCCGAACTAAATCCACAGATGCTTCCGAAACGACTTTTCAAGCTGTGAACAACAGTGTTTTGGAACGGCCTAAGGAAAATCCCCCCCGCGCCCAACAGATGACAGATTGGTCACCAGCGGAGAACGAAGCAATTAGCTGACTTCAAAACCACAATATCCAGGACTTTAGAAGCATTTCCTTGCTCGCTTTTGGGATAATAATGGACAAAAAAGAAAGTCAAAATTGGACCAACCTGTTTTTATGGGTTAACTGTTTAGCATTATCAAAGCTTTTAAGGAAGAAATTTCTTTTACGACTAACTTTTAAGCCCCTTGTCTCCTGAGTCTAGCGTCCTTACCACCGATTACAGTAGTTTAGATAATAGATATCCCCTACTGAAGTCATCTATAAAGCCATGGAATTAGAAGTAGCTTAAGGGCTCTGCGGCAGGTCCGACCCATCTGATTCTCCTAAAGCATTGCCTTTGCATTCAGCTTACTAACAAAAAGGTATTTCAGGCAAGCAGCGGATGAATTATCTGGAGGGGTGCTCAAGGAGTTTGATGGGTTAAGGTAAACAATGTACCGTATTCGAGCCAGGAGAAAACATTAAGAAAGCAAAAGGAATACTCTCGCAGTGTTGTGCAGTCACACAACACCACAATGCACAACTAAAAGAAGCATTGTTCAATAAAACATACTTTTCATCATGACAACGTAATAACTACGATCTAATCTACATGAGATCAACACAAAAACAGATAGTAACAAAGAAGTCATTAGACAGAAACACAACACACGAGTATTTGTTAATCCAGGAGTTTTACTATGCCATTGGCACTGGGAACGGCACTAATTCTATCTTCTTCGTCCCGCAGGAGTTCGGGTTCCATCTTTTTCCTGAGTTTATCAATCAGCTACAATCGCATCAATATCCCATTCATCCCAAAATTTTTCTCAAGTTTCCTTGCTGTTTTCGAATTTTTTAATTATTACGATATTCATTATCCCATTTTTGATAACAAAATTTGGGATTTGGGGTTTTAGGTGATCTGGCTGAATTGCCATGTGCATGATGAGTCCACGCAATGTCTGCTTATATTAGCACAATGTATTCATAAGATTCTCGTGTTTTTTCCAAGGTTTAACATTATATCATTTCTTGTCTCACAGCAGCCGCTTCCTTCAGAGCTTCCATTTTAGACTCAACTAACTTTAGTAAATCCGTTAACGCGGCACCTGTGTTTCTGGCGGACTTATCTGCCGTCTTCCTTCACCACCGCTCTTTAGGGGAGCCGGTTTGTTTTGTTGAGTCCAGTTCTCGTCAATATACATGGGCGGAATCTCTTTACCATTCTTTTTAAGCTAATCAAATGGCTCAACACTCCACCCTGGATCAGTTGCACTGACGCGAGTGTCCCCTTCTGCTTCCCCGGTAATAAGGACTTCCCTATTAAACCCAAACGGTATATAGTATGCTGGTTGTATGGCGTCTTCAGCAGCCTTTTTGTTAGTTATTTGATTGCTTGTACTGGTTTTTAGCCCTGTAAATTTTAAATTTTCATTATTCATTGCGCCGCACCCCTGAGGGCCGGTCTTCTACCCCCCTTCTGTTGTTGCGAGAATTGTCAATACGTCTCTGTGCTACTGTCGGAGGACAGCTTTCGGATAACTGATTGATACGTTTTCAACCAACAGCCAGTGATCTGTGCACTCTGGACCGCCTTTTTATGGACCCTCAATGTTTTTTACCCATAATTGATTCACTCGGCCCGTATAACTTCTTTTCCCTCATCGACTTGCATCCAGCGAGGGTCCTATAGCCCGGGACTCTCGATTAATATCTCCAGTTGCATAGCAACATCAACAGCAGAAGCACCTCTTATTGTGTTTCATGGTATCCGCAACTATGTTCTACCATGCCAGCCATGTCATAAGACTGTGCGGCGTACTTAAATCTATTACGTCTCTCGTATCATGGGGTACAAAAGAGCCGGACCAATTGATGGGTGTCGTAGTATTGTTATACACAACGTCGCGTTCTATGGTAATACGAATCTGCGCAGGCGTAACATAAATATGCCACATCGCTTGTTTAGATACCCCTTCTTTGCAGTTAGAACACTGACACCAGCTGTTGGCTTATCGCTTATTGATAGCCGAGATTCTATTTCCCATATCCTTTTATGGGAATAAATGATTTAGTTCATTTTTTATTCAGCCAATCTTAAAGTGCAAACACCACCCAAACGGACATGCCACAGGCCCTAACGCGCTTTCTATGCATCTTTTGTTTATCTGATGGATGATAAAAAGACGCTGACATATTTGGTGGGTGCAAAGACTATCGCATGGATTTTGCCTGTACAAGATCATCCTCATTAATTGCTGATCAAACTACATACCATGTGTAAGCTGCCTGACCCTGTATTTATCAGTTGTCGTTACTAAAACCCCACTTGCTCAATCTCCTGCTTTTTCCATCGTGCTCTAGTGCCGCCGCTAGTTGCTCCCAGCTTTGTTAAGACTTTTTCTCTCGCCGTCAACCCGTTCGGATTACTCCATGCGTAATTACTTCCGCTAAAAAGCAAGGCCATTCCCCAGCGCCCCCTTGTCAAAATACGCGAGCCGCCATTTTTTCTAAATGTAATTATATTTAACATAACCAAATTGATATCGTCGGACATTATTCCTTGCATAATTACAACAAAATCTTTGATAGCAACAGATCGCTGCAAAGATTACCCATCAGATTTTGCCCGAGTCTTCCAGTCAGGTTTGCCCAAGACTCTTGCTGGTTTACTTTTTAACAAGTTTAATTACCAAGCCTCGAGATCCTACACTACAGCCCTCCACCACCGAGAATGCTCTGTGTGAAGGTTGGTCACGTTTAATTTTTTCGGAGCTCCTTTTTAGGAACATAAAATATCTTCATACAATTCCATCCCCCCATAGCACCAGCGACGATCTCCTACAGCTACAGGGCAGCCTAACCCTTCCAGACCTTATGAACCAACCGATCAAGTTTGATGACACGCTCTTATGCCCAACAAGGAAAGGCTGTATTCTATGGCGGCGAGTGGGCACAACACCACAACCCAGTTCCTCGGCCAATGATTCCAGCATTAGAACAGCATTCCCACAAATGTCGCCAACATGACATATGTACAGTCTCAAACACGGTATGAAGCGCCCCTAGGTTGAGAATGGTACAAAGTGTCGGGCCAACGGTATCATAGTACTTGTACAAACCTAGTCGGCCGAATTGTTCTCATTGATTTGACAAGATTTAATGTAATGATTAAAAACGCAGGCTCCAGTTTTAACAAAAGTCATTAGACGTCACTAGATGCGAACTATATTACAGATTTGGAACATTACTGTCGGCCATTAATCAAGGGATTAATAACTTTACAACATATAGATTATCTTTCCCTTCCAAAAAGAACGTAGAGTAGCAGAAAATCAGCAAGACTCAGGACTATAGCATCACAGCACACACTGAATCAGGTGAAGACTGTGAACAGTAAAAAAGCCTTCCTCCTCCTTGGGCGAGTAGCCGCAGGCAAAAAGATTAGCAGCGAGGAGGCACAAACCAACAAAATTAAACTTACAGCCCCTAAAAAAATTCATAATATAGACAAAGTGCTAGAGCGCAGGCCAGTTTTTAACACTGCCAGCCTATATCACAAACACCAGACACGTTGATTTCAGGACCTCCACCCACAACAGAGTCGCCTACACCACCAACAGACTACATGGACTATTTCTAACAGCAATGGATCCAATTTGGCGCCATGGCTGTGGGAGAGTAATTACGGTTTATAAAATATATCACCAGCAACAACAAAACCCAAAGCAGTCACAAAACTCTCACCCCTAAACTACAGAAGCTGAAACCAAAAAGCATGCCAACACCACCCCCACCCACACACGCTCAATTCTCCCTTCTCATGCCTTAATACTTTATGATCCTGTATCCTCCCAAACGATTAGTATTTTGCTTCTTATACTGAAAATTGTTCTTTGATAAAAATAGAACCTGGCGGATTATAGTATTTGATAAAAATGATGGCGTCAATAAATAACAGACATGAGTCTATAAAAGACATTTCCCTCGACCAGAATTGTAATCACTGCGGTTGCTTCACGAAGTAAGAACTTCTTACGACTATGCTGTCCACTCTGCGCCAAGGACGCTGTCGAAGACATCTCCTCGCGCGATGACGCGTTTTTTGAGGGAGTGTGTACTATATTAGACATCTGCGTATTTCGACCAAAACATAGCTTGTATTGAGTTTTTTTTATCTAGTTATAGATAACCTGATAAGAACTTAGTAGAACTTCGAGGATCAACTTCGTTATGATCTTAGGTTGACTTGGGTAAGCCCTTGGCGGCTGACATGCGGACGGACTTGAGTAAGAATTAGAAGTGACTTGGGGTGACTTGAGGCTGCCGAGAGTACGAACATATTCACGATGACATGAGTAAGAACTTGAGGCTGACTTGAGGACGACCTTGGTAGAACTTGAGTAAGACTTAGAAGAGACTTGGGTGCACATGAGTTAAGAACTTCGAAGTGACTTGGTGTGTGCATAGCGTGGGGTGGGGGGGTGGGCGGGGTGGGGGTGGGGCGGGGGCTGAGCCCCTGCGTTGTTTGTGTGTGCGCGCACCTTTTGATAAATTATAAACACCGGCTTGTTCAGCCTATGACTATACGTCTTATCAGTAAAACAACACCACAACACCCCTGACCGCAGCGCAACCACACCCATAACCGCCTATCTACACGCACTAACGCACGCACACACGCCACACAACATATCAGCACATAGGGAGGAGCTAGCTGCGGAAAATGTAATGAACCGGGTTTTATGGTTTGCGCGAGCGCCGTTAAAAACACGACGGCTGTCGGTCTCACTGTCACTGAAGGATTATTCACAGCGGCCACCAAGGACATTTCTCACCAGCTTGATTTAAAAAAACAAGACAGATGAATAACGTACACCTCTGTGGCGCAGAACAAGGCAGCCAAAACAGTTGACGCCGGGACGATGAGCAACGTTGAAGCACATCACGTTCCCCACGGCAAACACAACAGCAAAATGTCACTTTCACTACAACAAAGTCATAGGGGCAGCACCAAGAAAAGCAGTGACTCAGCAGTGTTCCAATACAGGGTTGCCCTATTTTGAGCGCTACAGGCAGATGCGCGACCTACTTCCAGTGTTACAAGCAATGACAAGTATTGCTATGTTTCGCTGGTTCTACTCCTTGCGATATTGCAGTGCAAGAGTCTGGGAACCATGATGTGGGTATTTATCATGGGACCAGTAGATCCGACTCTCTCGCTGGCTCTCAAGCATTGACATGGCGTCCTTTTTAACGCGGAAGACTACACGACAGACAGCCAAACCAGTGCTGAATTTGGCTAAGGGGGGGGTTAATGGGGGATGCAACCAAACCGGCTATTCTCTACTCAAGTCTCGATGCCCAATGCAGGGTCAATTCAAAACTTATCCTTCAGCCCTTCATCCCGTAATACTGTGAGTCCTTTCATTCTACCCCCCGCCCCCCCAAAAAAACTTAGAACGCTTCTTAAAGTCCCCCGACTTGGCAGGTAAACGCATTGTGGTTGCTTCTCTGTTTGCTAGTTGTCTATAAACCTCAATCAGCTTTAAGAACAGCACTTTGCGCAGATGTAATTTCTTCAGATTGAAAAAGAACACTTCTTTCCTGACTTTCTCTGCACTCAAAATTTTGGGGACAGTAAATACTAGAGTGTTCATATGGGATTCCTATGTGTTTTGGATTCTTTCCTTTTCCACCATAAGGGCGGTGGTGAGTTTTCTTATTGGGATGGGAGAGTTTAGTACGTTTCTTACTTGTAGATGGGCCTGAGTTCTAAGTTCCACCCCAACCTGAAGAAAATGAGAATGGTTACTCACGATGTTCTTGAAGTCTTGACCACTGGCAATACTCCCCTCTCTTTGATCAGTCATGATCACAATGCTACACTAAAGTCCACCACTTTCACACTGCAACATATACGCGTCTTAGGCGCCCACACCCACCCCCAAGGGAAGGATAAGCTCGATCAGGCCGGTTGGCCCCATGCAACACCAGTGAGGGCGCGGCTGTGACGTTCGTTTTCCTATCACGTGATTCAATCTTGGCAAATGGTTGGTGAAAGTACGGCAACATGTATAGATATTTGTTTTGCCCCGGGCGGGAATCTTATTGCCACCTTGCCCCTGTCATAAGGCCCACGCACAAAATAAGTAATCATGTGTCGCTAGCTCCGATTTCCAGCCTGTGTACAAGTTCTTACCACCAGCACCAGATTAGGGGATGTTGCCCCCGTCATTTTACCTTTTCATATTACCGAGCCAGCAACACACAACCAGTACAACACCGCAGTGACCCGGTCTGAAAAGTTTAGTAAATAGTACTTGACAACGGATACCCTAACACCCGTCTGTTTGTTGTAACAAAATCGTTATTATATGGTTATTACGTCTTACTGTCGAGACCCGTAAAACCACGGGGTCTAGAGACAACGGACGGAAACTGGTTAGAGACCGGATGAGCTCGACCCCGTGTTTTTTACGTTTCACTAACGGTTATTTAATATGGCACACGTAAATACATCCCTTCCGACAATAAGAAACAGCGAGGACACTCTCAGGCACATCCATCTAAAATCGACACTGACGTCTTTAAAAGGACTTTTGTTTTATTTATGAAGAACAACTCCTTTTCAGAGAATCGAGCCCGTATATAATCCAAAACAAGAGAGAAGTGTCGACTGTGCAATAAATGGCAAGTCTGATCAGTTGTCATTACAGGGGCGCGGGCTTTTACTCAGTCAAGGACCCGAGCTCGGTTATGTGTAACGTGGCATCAACGGAAGAGAAGGTGGCGGAGGAAATGAGGCGAGAACGTGCACTACCCCGGGAACTGTAAATAGTTTGTTAGATTGCGTATTCCGGAGCCCTGTTGGTTGGTAAGCAGCCCTTCCGTGCGTCTAACACGCGGGATTGCGCGACTGTCACACCCCGACCTTGTGCCGACGCGTTTAGTCCCGTGCGGATGTGTGTTGAGTAGTGACGTGCAGACAGTTGAGTGAGTGTCCGCATTCTCCCTGCAGGAGCGCCGGGCGCGCTAAGTTAAGTTCTGTCTCTGGATGGGGTGTCAAGCAGGCCTCATGGCGTTGGGTCTTACGGACTTGAGGGAGTGTGGTTATCGGGGAGGCTGATCCAGGCCCACCAGTGGAGTCTCTGTGCTTCAATGTACACATTGGGATACCACCAATCCGATACAGGTGTGATTCTGTGCCGCCAGTAAAGTATGAGTAGGTGTGTAGTCAGTGTGAGGCGCCTCCCTACGTTGATGTATTGACCAGGGTTCTGGGTAAGTTGAAGCAGGTTAGGCTGTTTTCTAAAGTGAATTGATCGCTCCATTGAGCTCGAGTTGTCGGCTTTTGTAAATATGGTCTTGGTCGTATGTGTTAGTTGTAGTGAGGTAAGAGGTTAATTGTGAAGAAGAAGGATAGATGTTGTAGGTGTAGTCCTTATGGCAGTGGGTAAGGCCTCCAGTCTCTGGCCCGAGTGTAAGTCAACTCCAGTTTCTCCTTCCTTTTTGGAATCTGATCAAGGCTGAGGGGGGGGGGGGGGGTTAGTAGATTATAGAGCGGTTGCTATAGTGCTACTTCACATTACTTTGTGTTCTTTTGTTAGCCGGGCGATCGTATCAGGGGGTTATAATTTAGTGGTCGCGCAATTGGTATATTAAGGGTACGGTTATGGGGGAAGTGATAGTATGAGAGGATGGGGGGGGGGGGGTGAGACGTGTGATAAAGTGTTGGCAAAGAGGCATGGTAGCCGACACATGGCTGTGGCTGCTGGCCGGTAGCGCAGGTACTGTCACTGTTGTGTAGAGACGGGCTCAGGCTCCTGGTGCCATGGTTTTATTTTGAAAACGAATGGATTGCTGTGGCGCCACAATTTCAAATGCACTACATCCACTCTTGCGCAGATAGATGCTGGACTCGTTTCCGTGCCTCCCCCTTTGTGTTCCGGATAGCGCGGGGGGGGGGCCGTCTTCGGGCCCGTTGACGCACGTGCAATGAGTTTTCGCTTTGTAGACCAGTGTGTGTCGTCTTCAACGTGGCTCAGCGTCGTCGGCTGGAGGTAAGCAACGTTTCATAACATCATATAAAATGTATTGATGGATTGTTCGTATGATACGAGAGGAGATTCGGGAAGTGCATATTATCTTTAATAGCTGCTGCTGGGTTAAATATGATGCAGGCTACTGATGAGTTTTTTATAGGTTTTTTGTATTACGTTCCTGTGACCATACTACGTTTGACACCTACGTGCGGTTTGGGGTGCGGAGAAGATTCTTTGTTGATACTGTTTTGGTTGGTGATTGTCTTGGTCTAGATGTGGTCGTCGACTGATTATTGTTGATGCCTGCCGTTGGCGATACAGGGATGTCATTGATGTTGTGTTATATGTTGGGTCACCTCTGCTGCTGCTGGTAGTGTAATATCCATGCCAGTGTAACTGTCGTAAGTCTGTATGGCGGGTGTGTTCAGTTTTATCACTAGCTTGTATTGAGATGGTATCTAAATCTTTCTAGTGCCTCAGTGTTGCTGTGTTGCTGTTCAGGTGCCTGAGTCTTCTGTTTGCTTCTACCTGTGTTGGCACAGGTGTATTAAGATGAGGGGGTTCTTTGGTGGGACTGCTGGAGCACTAGAAACGGTTGTGGTTGTCACGTTGACTGAACGGAAGTGACTCTGAATGGAGTTGGGGCGATAGGTCAGTGACATTATGGGGTGGCAGGAATATTGATCCGCCAGTCAATGCCTGCATGACACAAAGTTTTGTGGAGGGTTTCGTCCTTGGTGTGACAGTAAAATGTCATGGCGGGAGTGTACGCTGTACGCCGTGTGAACTATTGAGTGACTTGTTGACACGTGACAATGTAGGAATGCGCAAATGTAGTGTGAATCCCGCCACCTGATTTGGCGCATGCAGGTGTGTCGTTTCCGCCTAGTGCCACCGTTTACCAGTGTGGAAGGGCAGTACCGGTGTTGACCAGACGTCTGGGCTGATGTGACGGCCTGAGGGGCGTCACACAGGCGGAAGCTGACCAGGGTGACCCAGGCGGAGTTGACCAGGCCCCGACCCAGGCGGAGCTGGGACCCCGGCCGCCGACCCCCAGGCGGAGCAGGGACCAGGCCCGACCCAGCGGCCCGGACGATTGCTCTTGACCCCAGGCCGACCCAGGGCTTGCAGCCCCTGCCTCCCTGCCGCTAGTCGTGGGCGTGTGGGAATTACGAGCTGGCCATGCAAAAGCAACGCCCCATGTTTTGCGTGGTTAGGCTGTTGGTTGCAGACTCATCCTGGCACGAACAACCACATCTTTGGGCAGCTGATTCCATGGCGGTTCCCGTTAGTCGTTCTGGTTGTCTTAGGCTGTAGATTTGCGGGGTTTGGGGTACTACAGCATAATCTTCGACTACTTTTTTTTTTTCCTTTTTTTTTACTCTTTAACACAGTGGCGTGTATATCGTTTTCTGCATCGTCGTCGTCGTGGCTTATAGTCACGTTACTCCGTTCATCACGGTGTCTTTGAAGTGGTGCGAAACACAGATTAAATGGACTACGAGTTGACGCGACTTGTTGGATCCCGGTGGGTGGAAGCTTGGCCGCATGGTATGATGTATTGCCTTGTGCTTGTAGGTTGGACATTTTGTGTTGTGAGAGTACTGTTTGATGTTGGGAGGGTCTATTCGTGCAGGATGGGGGGGTAGCCCTTCTGTATGGCAATGATGTCAGCGTGTCGTAATAACTAATTACATTGTTTATTTGATAACGTTTGTGTTGGGCCGTATTGATTGTATGAGAGGGGCGGTGTGTCGGTGTTAGTAATAGGTGTTTTCCCATCGACCTTAGCGGCGTATGACACACCTTGGTGGAGATGCGGGGTACCTATGTGTTGGGTTATGTAGGAGCGTGGGGGGGGGGTAGATTAGTAGCGGGGTGGTGGTAGGGGAGCGCAGCACTTGGTTAGGGAGGCGGGGCGATAGAAACTGTGCGAGGCTGCACGCATACCCTCAGTTCCTGGTCCTGTTTTCCCCTGGTTCGTAATTGTATTAGTGTGAAGTAAGTGGGAGGTGGAGGGTGCCGGTGCCTCGACGGGTGGGAGGCAAGGACAACTAGAACTCAGGCGTGATAAGACCTGCTAATTGCCATTTTCGTGTGTGGAAGTGCTGTGCTTAGTCTGTTAATGATGTGCTTGTCTGGGGATTGTTCTGTGGGTTAATGAAAGTGGAAAGTTAGTTTTGTGACTTAGGTTGATTATGCTGAGTCGTGTGGTTGTGTGGACCCTCCCTGTTTAGCTTTGTGGTTGTAATGTCTTGGCCATGTCAGGCGGCGAATATTTGCTACGGGGGTATGAGTTGCATTAGACATGATTCACGGTGTTGTAATTATGGTTGTGTGAGCTTGATTCTGTGAGCTAATTGTCATTGTATTGTGCATGTAGATGATGATGTGATTTGACTTATGCTTGGTTTGATGTTGATTTATGCCTATGTTTGCTACGATTTGAGCAAAGCATGGAAGGGGTGTTAATTAGCTGGTAGCTTGCCAGTTCCACGGTTGTTGTCACAACCCATTGGGGGAGCCGTGTTCTACATGTGAGTGTAGTCCAGACAAGTTAAACGTTTATCAGTAGGGGGCTCCGTACCGAACAAAGGATTATTGACGTTTTGATCCAGGGGGTTATTACAATATGGGGAAGGGAAGGAAAAGGACCTGGAACTGACACGGATTTTGGTGTATTAACTTTCTATCGGGGTATCGGCATAGGTTTTGGTTGACTTCTGTGGTTAAACGTGCGTGGTAGACGCCTGGTTTGGAGTAGGAATCATTATTCGTCAGTTCAGTATGTCGCACCCCCCGACTAAGTGGACGCGTAAGTTGCGTTCACAACTGGCCAAGGGCTCAGGACGTCATACATCCTGCGGCCACGTCACCGGAGTTAAGGGAGCAAGCAGGTGGGTTGGTGAAGGGGTTTTCTGGCGGAGCAAGCTGGCCCCCCTTGCGCCAAATAATGTTCGGTTAGGTCGAAGATGGGGATACAGGGAGGGGAGTTGGGGATTATGTAGGACGGCCCGCCCTGGACGAGGTTGGCCGGGCAGCGACGAGCAGCAGGAGCAAGGGAAGAGGAGCTACGTCTCAAGCGAGATGCGCAGGAACGCGAGCGGAGGCAAGGGCGAGGAGTTCCGTCTCAAGCGGATGCGCCGGAAAACAGAGGCGGCATCGCAAGGAGGAAGAGTTTCGGCCTTAAGCGCGCGAGCAAGGAGGAAGAGTGCGCTCCAGCGCGAGCGGTTAAAAACCCGCATGCGGTGGAGCAGCAGCGGCTGGCAAGAGAGCGCGAGGGGCTCTCAAGGAGACAGCTCAGGCCACTGCGGGCGAGGCTCGACGGGCGGACGAGCTCCAGAGGCCGGAAGCCCAGGCGGATGCCCACCAGGTTCAACTTGACCCGATAGCGGGATGGCGAGGATGTCGACGCCTATCTGTCCAATTCGCGAGGATAGGCTAGTTGTGCGGATGGCGGCAGCCCTGACGTGGTCGCTGAGGATGGTGGCGCTCTAGCGGGGGCACGGCGAGGGAGGCAGTGCTGCGACTACGCCGCAGGCTCACCCCTGACTACGCCAGGTCAAGGCGGCTTAGTTTAAGTTTTTTTCGGCTCTGGACCCGAGGATACTGGCAACGCTTCGGGGCGGGCGATGCAGCCGGCGCCGGACGCAACCTATGAGCAGCTGCTGGACAGGATGATCGCCTGCTGGCTTTGTGGGTGGCCTGGCAGCAGGGAAGGATCCGCAGTCGGCGACCGATCACAGTGACATGTTCCTACAGGAACCAAAATGACAACGGATCTTGGACCCCGCCCTTGCACCACTGAGGTGCGGTCGCGTTCCCGGCACAGGACGAGGAGCCCGGGAGGGCTACTGTGGTGGCAGAGGCCGGCGACTGGGGCGGACTGCCCCAAGGAGAGAGAGGAGTTACGGGCGTATTCCCCAAGGCGTTCCGAGCCTCAGCCTAGGGACTCAGACATTTTTGCGGAGAGCAGCTTTCACACCCCAACCGCAGGCCCCTCCAGCCCCCCCCCCCCCCCCCCCCCCCCCCCCGCAAGGGACTCCCATACCGTGATTCCAGTGTGGGGCGGCCGGCGCCACTACGTTAGGGGGACCAGTAGCCCACGGCGTACACGGTAGGGGCCATTTACAGAGCCGGCGGCGGCTACGCAGTGCTGACCTTCCCCCCCCCACCCCCCCCTTGCTGTGTGTTCATGTGCCAAGAAGCCATATTCCCCTAAAGATCGTGCATACCGGTACAACGGCACCCAGGTACCGGGAATCGGGACCCCGGCGGGAGATCATCAGTGGTGGCCTTATCTGGTAACATCTGAACCGTACCCAGGCGCTAACGTCCTGCACCCTGTGGGCTGAGACCCGGATGACCGGATGTCTTTCTACCAGTGGCGGTTGGTTGACATCGATCGCATAAGTCACAGGGAGTTTCCGCGCCCTCGTCATGGAGCGTCCAGTTGAAAGAGGTCTCAATGGAAAATTTATCCAGCGGAAAAGCGAGGAGCGCCTTTCGACCGAGTTCCGTATTGATTGTGCGGACACCCTCGCGGTTGTCCAGACGCGTGCTAGGTTTGGCAGGACAAGGCACCTCAGCGACCCATAGTCCCAGCGGCGTCAGTTGTTGACGCTACTTCAGATGAGTAGATCAAGGGACCAAGGAGAAGACCCCACCTTGAGTAGCGCACGGAAGGCATACGCGGCTAGCTGATGGTGCCGGATGAGGACGGGGCAAGTCAGATAACTTAGAACGGGGAGTTGCAGATCAGGAGGTTTGAGGGACCAGGAAGGGATGTACTCAGGTGTTGCGTAACCGACAGAGGCTCAGGGGGGCCCCATAGGGCTGGCTCATTAGGCACGGAGGTTACCCCATGTCGGGCGTCTTGGATCCCCCAAGGCCCAGTCCAGGATACTACCTCACTTCTACTGGCAGGAATCTGCGCCGACAACGTTGCGATTTTGCAGTCTTGACCCGCAGTGGATCAGCGGCACCATCGACAAGGGTCGGGTTTCACCGGTCCCCATGGTCAGCTGCCTCTGGCTGCCGGACCCTTTTACCCCGTTGCGGCAAGCTCAGATCGGACCGTTGACGCCGATGTCTGGACGAGGTCATCGGTATATACTTGTCTGGTCGGACTCCCCCCCGATACCCGGCGCGATGCCTTTAAAGAACATCACGGCAGAGGAGGTGGCGCGGCTGCATTCACCATGTGGTCCGCCATGGCTACCCAAGCAGGTGCTAACGGATCGAGGATCCCAGATCCATGGGCCGGAGAAGAAGGAAGAGACCCATCTGCTGGCCCTCCGGGTATTTGAAATACCACGCCGCTACCATGCTCGTGCACTGGGGACTTAGATGGCCCAGGAACCAAGGGGACCCTCAAGAGGCTGATGCGCCGTTTGATACAGGCCAGCAGATGAGTGGGATCGTTGGCTACCGGCACGCATTATGCCATACCGTGAAGACCGCCGGCCAGCACGGGATTTTCCCCCTATTGTCACTGTTAAATGGCGAGCCGTGCGGGACCTATGCCGCTCCTGCAGGAGTCGAGGGGTGCGCCCTGCGGAGCGGAGCTACACGACATCCATTAGAGTCTTGGTGGACCTCCGGACCCCAGATAGACTGAGAACCAACTGTACTTAGGCCCCTGCCCCGTCTCCACTGCTGCTGGTGGTGTACCGCGGCACTTAGATCTCCGGTGCGGGAGACGATCGTTTCCAGTTGGGTTCGTGTAGGTCATACGGCCGTTTGAAACCCAACACGCTGGAGCTGGCCTGGCGGGGCCCTCCCATGTGACTGGTAGTGTTGGTGAGGTGGACTACAAGGTCTGGCTGGGGCCAAAGAGCCGGTTGTTCCTGCCAATCTGCTTTAAGAGTTTGTGGAGTGGCTGCAGAGCTCCAACCCCCAGTGACTGTTGCAAGCCGGTTAGTGGTGAGGAAGAAGCCGAGCATCACGACTGTCCCATAGGAGGGGCCAATTCCCTTGATTCGTGACAGCCACGGAGGGACCTGCGGGATGTCTCATTTTGGCCAGAGGATCCGCTGTTCGCAGGGATGTCAAGGGACTCACTCGGGCGTTTTGGCGACGTACTTTACAGACTTGCCAGCGGTACGACTTGGAAGAAATGTCCTGTGCGATTGTCGTCGCGTACAGTTCGGTCCCCGCCGTATCAAGTCCCGTTCGCCTGCAGGGCAACCGCTCGGGAGGGGTGGTGGCTGTGCAGAACTTCTGACGTTGATTGCGCCTCCGTTGTCACCTTCTGCCTCTCCCGTGGTTTGGTGAGGAAGAAGGATGGTGCAGCTTCGCATCAGCGTGGATCCGACGACTGAAACAGGCTAGAGGTGTTCGATAGGAGCCGAGCCCGACATTGATTATGTTGCAAAGTTGGGACCAGAAGGGGTTTTCAGCAAGATTGCCCAGGCCAAGGGGCTATGGCAGATCCCTGTTGCTGAAGGAAAGCCGTCCCAAGATGCTATTGTTACTCCATGGGCAGTTCCAGTGGAAGGTCATGCCCTTTGGAACAGTGCCCTGCGGGAGCTGTTTCTATGAGGCTGATGAGGAAGTTGCTTGTCGTTGCGGCGAGGTCGACCCTACCTCCGACGCCGTTGTTGGTTGCTACAGAGACAGAGGAGCGACCCTCGGAAAGCCTGTGTGCTCTATTTCAAGGGCTGAGAGAATGCTGTAGTCAGACGACAACCCAAGTGTGAGTAGGGCGGGCGAGAAGGTTGTTTATCTGGGCCACGTGCTTTGCGAAGGGAAGATTCGGCTGTGGAGGACAAGACATGTCGATCAAGGCTGCGCCACGACCCCGCCCCCGCGCAGGTAGGCGCGTTTGTTAGGGGATGATTGGTATTTTACCGGGACGGTTCATCCCCTGTTTCTCGGACATCGCTTTACCTTTGACAGACCTGACCACCTGGGACGCACGCCTAGACAGGTCGAATAGACCGAAGATTGTGAACGGGCCTCCGAAGTGTTGACGGACAGTTTTTCTACCCACCAGTGTGCAGCACAGCCCGTGCAGGGGGCGCCATTAATCCTCGCCACGGATGCGTCAGGGACTGGCTGGCGCTGTGTTGATACCCACACGCAGATGGGGTATTGTGGGCCCGTGGCGTGCGCCCGCCAGAAGTTGGAGGTGTGGAACTCAAACTATCCCATCCATTGCAAAAGGAATTGTTTGGCTTGTGTGGGGGATTCCGAAGTTTGCCACTATTGTACGGCATGCAGTTTTCACCGTCCCCAAAACCGATCACTCTCCTCTGCAGTCCTACACCGGTTTAAAGTCACCAGTGGGAGGGGGGACACGGTGGGCGTCCAGTTACAGCCGTACCCGTTTCTGGTGGAGGCAATCCCTGGGAGGCACAATTATAGCGGCTTGCTTTTCTCAGCAAGGATGTAAGAGCGAGTTATTGCCCAGGTTGGATCGGGTTGTCCAGTGGAGTTCCGGTGGCGGGGCGTTTGCAGCCTTTGGTGTTTGCCCAGGGGCGTGCTGGCTACTAGTCTTGGTTTAAAAGGGGCTCCTAGTGTTTGATGGTACGGGGCGGCATCGGCTCTGGGTCATGTCTTGGGTCTTGAAATCCACTGGGGATTGGAACTTTAGGGGGGGGGGGGGGGGGGGGGGGGTTTTGTCCTGGCCCCGAGCTCGGTTATGTGTTAACGTGGCATCAACGGAAGAGAAGGCGGCGGTGGACGGGGCGGCCCGTGCCCCACCGTGAAATGCTTATGATAGTTAGTTTGGCGTTTCACGGAGCCCTGTGGTTGGTACGGCAGAACTTCCGTGCTGCGCTCTCAACGTCGGATTGCGCGAATGTCAACCCGAACTTGTTGCGACGCGTTTTGACCCGTGCGGTGCGGTTGTGTTGTGCACGTTGCAGTCATGTTGAGTGAGTGTCCGCATTCTACCTGCCGGAGCGCAGGGCGCGCTAGTTCCGTTCTGTCTCTGGCAGGGGGTGTCATCACGCCGGACACTTGGCGTTGGGGTTCTTTCGGCCTGCGGGGTGTGGTTTTCGGGCGGCAGTTCCTGGCCCCCACCAGTGGAGTCTCAGTTCTCATTAACAGTGGGTCACATTCAGATCAAGGTGTGATTCTGGTGACGCCACGTAAATTGTATGTGTAGGGGTGTTGTCAGGTGGTTGTGGCGCCTCCCTACGTTGATGTTTTGTCCACGGTTCTAGGGTTCAGTCTTGCAGCAAGGTTTGTGCTGTGTTTCTCTGTGACGTGATCGAATACATTGAGCTAGGAGTTGTAGACCTTGTAAATAGGGTCTTTGGTCGTATGTGTTAGTTGTTGTGTGCGTAAGAGGTTAATTGTGAAGAAGAAGATAGCTGTTTGTAGTGTAGTCCATTATGCGTGGGTAGGCCTCCCAGTCTATGGCCCGAGTTGTATGTCCACTCCAGTCTTTTTAATTTTTGGAATCTGTTCTAGGCTGGGGGGGGGGGGGTGGTTAGTAGCTTATTAGTGCGGTTGCTATCGTGATCTTAACAATTACTAGTGTTCTTTTGTTTGAAGGAGCATCGTGGGGGTTATTATTTTGTGGTCGCGCATTGGTATATTAAGGGTAAGGTTCTGGGGAAGTGATAGTAGAGAGGATGGGGGGGGGTGATGACGTGTATGTAATGTGTTGTCAAAGTGGCAATGGTTGCCGACTCATGGGCAGTGGCGGCTGGCAGGGTAGCGTGTGGTACAGTCACTGTTGTGTAGAGGCCATGGCTCCGGCTACTGGTGCCTCGGTTTTATTTTGGAAAACGATTGGGATTGCCGGTGGCGCAACTATTTTCAAATACTGCGGGTACTTCCCTATGCGCCGATGCTGACTCGTTTGCGTGCTCCCCATTTAGTGTTTCGGTAGGCGGGGCCGTCTTCGGCCCAGAAGCCGGCCCGTGCAATGAAGTTTTCGTTGTCACGACAGTGTGTGTCGTCTCACGTGGCTCTGCGTAGTCGGCTGGAGGTTAGAACGTTAATACAACAATACTATTTATTGATGGATTGTTCACGTTGATCCGCGAGGAGTGTCGGGAGTGTCCATCTCTCTTCTGTATTGCTGCTGTGGGTTATATTGCTGCAGCTCTGATGATGTTTAGTTTTTTTCTAGGATTTTTGTATTACGTGGGACCCTTACTAAGTGTGACTCTACGTGCAGGTTGGGGTGGGGAGATTCTATGTTTGTTCCTGTTTTGGTTGGTATGTGCTATGGGTCTAGTGTGGTAGTCGACTGTTATTGTAGTTGTAGCCGTTGGCGTTACCAGATGTCATTGCTGTTGTGTTCTATTGTTATGTACGTAGCCTCACATCAAGGCATGTGACGCTCCATCACATGTAGTTAGTGATATGAATCATTTCCCCATGCCACTACTAAAAAGGAAGAATATTTATGTGGCTTGACTAGTGTAGCGGGCGTCCCCAAAATAATTGTGAGATACACTCATAAAGAAAGAAGCGTGGTCATTGGGTGAAAGTGACCACTGAGAGTAGTTTACTAAGGGCTGGTAAGGTGCTGGTCATGTGTTTTGAACACTGAGTATGCACTTACTAGGAGGAGGGAGGAAAGAATCAGTTTTAGCCCAGCAGATGGCCTAGAGACTCGAACCTGTCAGGACGCTGGTCCTCGCTGCTGACCAGTCATTACCAGGTGAGCCATAGATAGTTGGGGAAAGCTACAGGGGGAAAACTAAGAAAAGAGAAAGAAAGAATTCACATGTTGAATTAAGAAGCAGGTTACTTACACGAACCTTATTCGTGTTTCAGCCCTTCACCTTTTACCCTTCGCCCTTCACCCTTCACCTTTCAACCCGTGAGGTGGTTGAAGATGGCCATGGTGTGGGGAACACACCGGTAGTTCAGCCCCTACAAGTAAAGACTCCAGGGAGAGGAGTCGGAACTCGTAATCCCTCCAGGGACAGGAGAAGTCGAGGGAGAGGAGTTGGAACTCTTCATTTCTCCAGTGACAGGAGATCTTCCAGGAAGAGGAGTCGGAAATCATATCTCCAGTGATGGGAGAATCAAGGGGCGATACGCTGTCTGAGAGAGACAGGGAATCATGACAGTCTGGATCGAGTTTGATTCTGATGCAGGCATAGCATCAAGGAGTGAAAGAATTATTTATTCTCCTGGTCTGGGTCTTGAGCCAGTGTTATGTGAAGGCCATGACTTTACAAAAACGTGTATTGATGTAACTGGGAAAATTGGTTACAAGGATGCATGTATAAAATCTGTTTATAAATTGTTTGATGTGATTTAGTAAAGGTTTTTTCCTGAAGGAGAGGGTGAGAAGAAAAACATTCGGTAGTGCGCCTTTTGTTGATTGAAAGATTGCGTGTGCGTATGGAGTAAATGCTGTCATGAATGCATGTGTGCAAAAGTGACAGTGTGACAGTGGTGACCCCGACTAGGCCCGACGTAGCTGCCGTTTCGTTTCCCCTGAGGAAAAAAAAAAGATAAAAGATTTTGATTTGAACCATCAAGGATTTGAGGGAAAGGAAAAAAAAAGATTTTGATTGTGCCCTCAAGGGTTTGAGGGAAGGAAAAAAAAAGGAAGGATTTCTATTTGTACCCTCGGGGCCTGGAAAAAAAAAAAGAAGATATTTTCAGTTGGGGAAAAAAGAGGATTTTGATTTGTACCCTCAAGGGTTTGAGGAAGAAAAAAGAAAAGAAATTAGTTAATTATTTATTGTGTATAATATTTGCATTTGTTGTTTTTTTTTTTCTATTTCTATATGTGTTTCGGTTTTGACATTTCTTTTGGTTGCTCTACTCCGTTAAGGGTTTTTTTTTGGTAGGATTTCTTTTTACCCTTCCCCACCTCAGGACGATAGCCTCAACCTCCTCTTGCTCGTGCCTGGCAGCAAGGGGGCAGGGCGTTGAGGAGTCGCTGTCCTTCCCCTAGAGATTAGAATTTGTTTTGTCCCCTTCCCCAGGACTGATAGCCCCAACCTCTTCCTGCGTTTAGCAGGGGGGCATGGCGTTGGGAGTCGGTAGTCCTTCCCTTCTCGTAAATATCTATTTCTTTCCCTTTCCTATTGTTTCATTTTTGATTTTTCCCCTTGCCCCTCAGAGTGTGGATTGACTTCACCTCCGTCACGCAAATAGTGTAGGTGGTGGAGTTGATTACCGCTCAACCCAAATAAACATCTTTATCTTTTGATTATTTTTTTTTCTGTGTGTGGTGCGAGATTTTCTTTAGTTTGGGTGAATGTGCATTTTTTTTATTGATTGTTTATCATTTTGCATTATTACTGTAGTGTTGTGTATATTGTGAGTGATTTGTTTTTCCCGTCTCCAGTTTCACGGGAGACAGTGACCACTAGGGTACTGTCTGAGGGCTCTTTTGCTTTTCTTGATTTCTTCTCACTGTTCTGATCCTGTGTATCCTTTCATTTCCTTTTCACCCCCTTTTTCAAAACCTCTTAAACCTTCTCCTCAATAAGCTCCTATCTAGTTTTCTTTTCAACATTTTCATCTTTTAGGTAGGATTTCCGCTAGTTTGTGTTTCTTCCCCTCTTTTAATTGTTTGTGCTTCCATTTGTTTTGTAAATTTATATTCATTTATCGTATAAGGCGATACATTTGTTTTGTAAATATCATTTGAAATTAAGTAAGAAAGAAGAATGACAACAAGAACAGTTAAGAACTAAGACTTTATAAAGAATTTATTTCCAGAAACTTTGTTTTTTTTTTCTTCTTAGGAAAAAACAGATTAGCATTGAACTTCAATTTTTTTTTTTAATTCCAAATTGATAGCAGTTTGCAAATTACTTTTGGAAAAATACATTCCTTGTGTTTCATATCTACCTTGTTTTAGTAAACGTTTTCTGTTTACACAGGAAATTGAATTTCTTTATTTGTATATATTATACTTACGTTTTGTGAAACATAAAACGCCATCATATATCGCCTTATTTTTATTCATACTTAGAAATTGTTTTGTGTTTATATCTGTTTGACGGGTCATTATGGATGATTTTGATAAATATGTTCAACAAGCGGAACGCTTGGTTTTGATGGAGAAAAACTTACCAACTATGTGCAACAATGCATAGATAGGGCAGACAGGCTAAGAGAGAGAGAAGAAAATAAAAGGAAACTAGAAAGTGAAGAAAATCTAAGGAAACTAGAGATAGAAGAAAAAAGACTACAGAGGGAAGTTGAAGAAAGTAGACTACAGAGGGAAGCTGAAGTAAAAAGACTACAGAGGGAAGCTAAATCTGAAGAAAAAAGACTACAGAGGAATCTGAAATTGAAGAAAAAAGACTACAGAGGGAATCTGAAATTGAAGAAAAAAGACTACAGAGGAAGCTGAATGAAAAAAGACTACAGAGGGAAGCTGAAGCTGAAGAACGTCAATTTAAGTTGAGACAGTTAGAACTAGAGACTGATGCTGAAATTAAAAGATTACAGGCATCGAGAGAACCTCCACCAGCTCCACCAGTCGGTTCTGCAAGCGCGCCTCAACCAAAAGCGGCATATATTCCAAAGTTACCGCCTTTCGAGGAAAAAACGGATGACATCGATAGTTTTCTTTTTCGCTTTGAAAGTCACGCAAACGTCTTGTGGTTGGCCAAAGGAAAAGTGGACATTGTATATTGCGTCGTTGTTTAAGGGTAGCGCTTTGACACTGTACCACACACTCGCGGCGAAACAAAATTTAACTTGGGATCAGTTGAAAAAAGAACTCCTCAAGAAATTTCAATGTTCTGCTGATCGTTTTCACGAACGTTTCCGTTCTGTGCGCCTGACAAAGGAGAATCGTTTCCGTCGTTTCTAATTCGTATGAGTCATTGTTTAGATCGATGGATCGATTTATCAAAAACGAACAAAACTTTTCAATCACTGCGAGATCTCCTTCTTAGAGAACAACTTTCCAGAGCGTGAGCAAAGATCTGGCCACTTTCCTTAAAGAAAGGCAATTTGAAAGCGTTGAGGAAATGTGTCAGATGGCTGATCAATATTGTATCGCTCACCCAGATAAGGGCGTGGCTAGGAAAGGAGAATTTTCCATCTTTGAGTCTCATGCGTCATGTACTATCCCATCGGGACAGGGAAATTACAGAAAAGGAAATCGTGGGTCATTTCTGGTCCTCAAGGATATACATACCTAGGAACGGACAGGGATCTTTCCGCGGTTCGAGTGACTTTCGTCAGTACCAGTACTCACCGCCGGAAAACCCCGTTGCTCCTCAGCAAACGTTCCGAGGTCGTGGACAACGACCACCACGTAGACCTTTTGGGTCAGTTCGTGGACAAAACCGAAGTACACAAAATCAGTCAGCTGCCGATCAGACAATGCGATGTTTCTTTTGTGATGGCAAGTTCCATTTGAAAAAGAATTGCCCTTTCAAACCTAATGATTCAAAACCCGCATTAGTCTCCACTGATTGTGAAGAAGGCCTTGTTTTGGCACCACATCAAGCTGTTGATGGACTGGTGTTAGAAAACGGAGCCATCAATGGATTGCAGGTTTCGGTTTTGCGAGACACTGGGTGCACCACTGCTGGTGTACGAAGATCTTTCGATGCTTCAAAACCAGTATCTCAACACTGTCCAAAAGTGTAGGTCGTTTGGAGGCAAGATTGAAACGTTTCCGCTGGCGAAAATTTCAGTAGATTCACCGTACTACTCCGGATTTCTTACCGCCTGTGTTATTGATAACCCAGTCTGCGACTTGATCTTGGGCAATTTGCCGGTGTCGCTATAGTACATGGGGGTGCTGGAGGATCGTTTGTTCCTGTCTTGTGAGTACCAGATCAAACATAATAGAGCAGGGAAAGGCTACAAAGCCGCTAAAAGTCTCAAAACTGGATGAACTCCAGATTACCCCAGATGATCTAAAAGAAATGCAGGGTAAAGACGAGACGCTGGACGACAATACTTTCTGCTGCTAAACAGACTGTAACTGACATACCAACGGACAAACCAACATACATACTGGACTCTGACATCTCTACAGGTGTGTACCTGGACGGGACAACAAACAAGTTGTCGTTCCGAAACCACTTAGAGAGACAGTACTACACACGGCTCATGATGCATTGTTCGCTGGTCACTGTGGAATCAAAAGAACATTAAAGAGAGTTCTTGATTCTTTTTATTGGCCAGGTGTCACAAAGGAAGTTACAGAATACTGCCGCTCATGTGACATCTGCCAAAAGACATCTCAGAAAGGTCGCGTCCCATGTGCACCTTGCACAAAATGCCTCTCATTTCCGTTCCATTTCGGAAGGTAGCTATTGTCTTGTTGGGCCTTTACCACTGTCTTCTTCCGGATATCGCTATATCTTAACTTTGGTGGATACAGCGACAAGGTATCCAGAGGCGATTCCACTGAAGAAAATTGATACAGTGTCTGTCGCTGAAGCCCTACTTGCGATTTTTTCCAGAGTGGGTCTTCCAGACGAAATTCTCTCGGATTGTGGAACGCAATTCATTTCCGATCTCATGAGAGAAATTTACAGACTGTTGTCAATCTCTTCCATTTCAACAACGCCATATCATCCCCAATCTAATGGTATGGTTGAACGTTTCAATGGAACGTTAAAGTCCATGTTGAGGAAGGTTGCAAGGCAAGAACCCCATGAATGGGATCGTTTCATACCGGCTTTGCTTTTCGCATACAGGGAAATGCCGAACGAAACGCTGGGATTCTCACCATTTGAGCTTCTTTTCGGACACTCGCCAAGGGGTCCTTTGATCTACTGATGACACAATGGACGAAACGACGGACATACCTGACAGTAAAATTGTTTACCAATACGTTTATGAACTGCATAATCGTTTGAAGGATGCATGTGAGCTTGCTCAACAGTCAGCTGAAAAAAAAACAGATGTGTACAAGGTCTTTGCAGACAGAAAAGCAAAGGCACGTTCCTTCAGTGTAGGGATAAAGTCCTTGTACTACTCACTGATGAACATAACAAGCTTTCGTGTTATGTGGAAGGGTCCTTTTCAGGTGGTCGAAAAACTTTCTGCAGTTTAATTATAAGATCAAAATGGCAAACACTGAGAAGTATTCCATGTGAACATGTTGAAGAAGTATGTTGAACGTACAAATGTTGCCATCAACCAGTCAGTTGAATGGATATGTCCTATGTCAAAACCTGATGTCAACATGACAGATATTATCAGTGATGATTTTGTACCCAATGTAACGTACAGGGACAGGTCAAAGGTTGTGAAACAGGAAATGTAGGAGTGTTAACATCTACCAGTGCAGATGATGTTGTACCCCTTCCTACTCTGTCTATCAAAGGTGAAACCTATGATGATGTGGTTCTGTCGAATGATTTGTCTGCAAGTCAAACAGAACAGCTCAAAGACATTTTGAAAGACTTTCAGGATGTGTTGACAGATACCCCAGGTACAGTGACTGGTATTGAACCCCATAGTATTCAGTTAACTACTGAAATACCAGTGCGAACCAGACCATACCCCCCCCGTTTGCAAAAAAAGAGGTTGTCGAGAGGGAAATCAAAGTAATGCTGGATTTAAAGGTCATAGAACCTTCTACGTCTCCGTACAGCTCACCAGTTGTATTGGTGGACAAACCTGATGGCTCGGTGCGTTTCTGCATCGATTACAGGAAAGTAAATAAGATCACATGTGTTCGATGCCGAGCCTATCCCAGACATTGAAGAACTTCTGTGTCAGCTCTCAGAGGGAAATTATTTTGTGAAAGTAGACTTGACTAAAGGATACTGGCAGATTCCAATGGTTGAAGCTGACAAGGAAAAGACAGCATTTCAAACACCTTTTGGTCTTTTCCAGTGGACGAAAATGCCATTCGGTTTGCAAAATGCCCCAGCTTCTTTTGCTAGAATGATGCGAGCCCTGAAACTCCATGAATGTGGTGCAGTCAGTTTTTTTTGACGATATTTTGTTGGCTGCAAAGTCATGGAGTGCCCTCCTTCTAACTTACGAGCTGTTTTTTCCAGACTCAGAAGTTTGGTTGACTGCGAGACCATCCAAAATTCGTGCCGGTTTTCAAACTCTCGAGTTTTGGGGTCACACTATTTCAGTGGGAAAAAATGATGCCAGAGGGAAAGAAAGTGGAAAAGATTTTATCTTTATTTAAACCCACTACAAAGAAACAGATCAGGTCACTCATCGGATTGTTGTCTTACTATAGACGATATGTACCCCACTTTGCGTCCCTGACGGCCCCTTGACTGAACTGACGAAAGGACGAAGAACAAAAGTATTGTGTGGTCTGATGAGTGCCAGAAGGCTTTGGAGTGTGTTCAGAACACCCTCACTCATTTCCTGTTCTTTTGTTACCCTCCCTCTCAGAAGACTTTATTTGAGAACCGATGCCAGTTCCAAAGGAATGGGAGCGGTACTGTTGCAGGAAAAAAGTGATTTGTTACATCCAGTGCAATACGCCAGTAAGAAGTTCTCAAAACACAGGAGAAATACTCCACTATTGAGAGAGAGTGCTTGCTATTGTATGGCATGTGAGAAGTTCGCCAGGTTCTTGACTGGAAGAAAGTTTCGGTTACAGACTGACCACAGGCCATTGACTTTCTTGCAATCGTCAAAAACTAAGAACAGCAGATTGTTAAGGTGGTCTTTGGCATTGCAGGAATTCCAATTTACCATTGAACCAGTGCCTGGAACACAAAATGTCATGGCAGTATTTATTGTCACGTGTATGAATATTCATTGGACAAATGTAACTGTATTCAAGGGAAAGACTATTCCTGTTTTGTCTTTCTTTATGATTGTGGTGTGTCTGACATTTGACAGTGCATTGTATGCTACTGACTATTTAAATCTAGTGGTATTTATGCTTAATTTGCTTGTTGAAGTGACTATATGTTTTACAAGCAAAAACTACTTGATGTTGATGTATTACATATCTATTCTTTGTTTTATTCTTTGGTAAACAATGAAAAATCATCATGTACTATTTATGTCTAACTTGCTTGTGAAGATGAATATATATGCATGTGTGATGAGCAAATAACTCTTTAAAAATGTATATACACATGTTTTGATTGTGCAGTGAGACAAACCTATTGTTTTCATTAGTTAATTGTCAACAATGGAAAACATGTTCACTTTTCAATGGACTATACCATTACATGTGGGGAAAAAACTATGTTTAAACTATGTTTATTTTTGTTTACATGTCTATTGAGAAACACTTACACTTAGAAATATTCTCATTTTCATGAGGGTTTTGAAACATATGATGTGAGACAAAGACCAAGGGAAAAAATGTGCTTCATATCGTAATATATAAACACAATTTGTGCTTTGAATTGTTAATATCCCTAATTGTTTTATCCATGTAATTTGTGAAATGCATTTTGTGAGATGTGGTGATCAATTATGAATTTCGTTTTTTTTTAAAAAGACTGAAAGTTTGAAATATGATTTATGGTGGATCATGATGATTGATTCTATACGTTGATTGTTAATTTGGTGAATCATGTGTGATGGATGCACATTTTGAGATTCATGGCTGAAGATGTGTTTTAAGTGAAGTTATATATCCTTAAAAAAAATTTCTGGAGAAAATTTTTTCATCCCAGGATGGGGGGTGTCATGTGACGTAGCCTCACATCAAGGCATGTGACGCTCCATCACATGTAGTTAGTGATATGAATCATTTCCCCATGCCACTACTAAAAAGGAAGAATATTTATGTGGCTTGACTAGTGTAGCGGGCGTCCCCAAAATAATTGTGAGATATACTCATTAAAGAAAGAAGCGTGGTCATTGGGTGAAAGTGACCACTGAGAGATAAGCTAGTCACAAAAAGTTAAGGGCCGCCTTAGATTTTGGGGTACTCTAAGTAATGGGTCTGAATGCTCGTAAAACAAAGCGCAGTGTGTTTCATTCTGAGCTATTCTGACAGCTCACACACCACACTGTATGACCGAAATAATCTTTCAGACGACGCATTTTTCGGGTCGAGAATATGCGCTCAGCCAAAACACCAAAAATCCGTGAATAATGCATGAAGTTTGGCCAGGCGCAGATTACACAGCAGTTTTGAATTGAGAAATCGGCACAGTGCACGTGCAAGGCCTGCCTATGTTGAACACTTTTCAATGACAATTTGCCTGCGGTGGGTATAAAATTACCGCTAATCGGGGCTGCAATAACCATGCCTCCAAGACGAAAACTGTCAACACTAGATCGCGGCCGGGCTCTGGGATGGCTCCAAGATGGCATTTCTGGAAGAGAGGTGGCAAGACGTCTGGGAGTGAGCCACTCAGTCATTCAACGCCTTCACCAGCGATACCAAGACACTGGAAGAGCCGAGGAACGACCACGCTCAGGGCGGCCAAGAATCACCAACGGGCAAGACGATCGCTACTTGATGCTGACAGCAGTCCGCAGCAGAACCATCAATGCAACCACTCTGAGACAGGAGCTGAGAAGAACGACTAACATCAACGTAAGTCGCCAGACCGTCCGAGGTCGCCTTCACAGTTTCAACCTCCGCTCAAGAAGGCCCGCCGTCCGTCTCCCACTAACACAGCACCATCGACAGGCCAGAAGGAGGTGGTGTCGACGTCATCAGCGATGGACGAGGCAGCAATGGAGCACCATCCTCTTCACCGATGAGTCAAGATTCTCCCTGTCCTGAAATGATGGCCGGGTACGCGTCTGGCGTCGTCCAGGGGAGAGGCTTGCTGATGGCTGTGTTCGTGAGCACGATCGCTATGGAGGCGGCTCCCTGATGGTATGGGGAGGCATCCACCTTCATGGCAGGACACCCCTTCACCTTGTGCCAGGCAGACTTACTGGCGTAAGGTACAGAGATGAAATCGTGAGGCCGTTGATTATCCCCACTCTGCAAGCCATGGGACCCGGTGCCACCCTCATGGACGACAACGCCACTCCACACCGCGCCCGTGTGGTGAACGACTACCTGAGGCAGCAGCAGGTTCCACGAATGGACTGGCCATCGCGTTCGCCTGATTTGAACCCTATTGAGAACTTTTGGGACCATCTGGAACGCCGCGTCCACGACAACCACCCTCCTCCTGTTGACCTCCACCAACTGTTCCAATTTCTGCTGCAGGAGTGGAACGCCATGCCTCAACAGACCCTTGTGACTCTGATCCAGTCCATGAGGCCTAGATGCGTGGAATGTGTGGGTGCAAATGGCGAACATACGCACTACTGAAGCTTTTCAATAAACTTTCTTGTGAATTGTCAATTAGGTGATTTTCAAAAAGAGGGGTTATGATGTTTGATCCTTGATTTTGTCCAGAAAAATTGAATTGACACAATTGCAATGGCATTGACATGAAAGCTAAAGACATGAAATAAAATACGCTATAAGCTGTTTTCCTGTGCGTTATGTCGTTTTATTTTGGTGAGAGTTTTTCTGTCTGGCCCTTAACTTTTTGTGACTAGTTTAGTTTACTAAGGGCTGGTAAGGTGCTGGTCATGTGTTTTGAACACTGAGTATGCACTCACTAGGAGGAGGGAGGAAAGAATCAGTTTTAGCCCAGCAGATGGCCTAGAGACTCGAACCTGTCAGGACGCTGGTCCTCGCTGCTGACCAGTCATTACCAGGTGAGCCATAGATAGTTGGGGAAAGCTACAGGGGGAAAGCTAAAGAAAAGAGAAAGAAAGAATTCATATGTTGAATTAAGAAGCAGGTTACTTACACGAACCTTATTCGTGTTTCAGCCCTTCACCTTTTACCCTTCACCCTTCACCTTTCAACCCGTGAGGTGGTTGAAGATGGCCATGGTGTGGGGAACACACCGGTAGTTCAGCCCCTACAAGTAAAGACTCCAGGGAGAGGAGTCGGAACTCGTAATCCCTCCAGGGACAGGAGAAGTCGAGGGAGAGGAGTTGGAACTCTTCATTTCTCCAGTGACAGGAGATCTCCAGGAAGAGGAGTCGGAAATCATATCTCCAGTGATGGGAGAAATCAAGGGGCGATACGCTGTCTGAGAGAGACAGGGAATCATGACAGTCTGGATCGAGTTTTGATTCTGATGCAGGCATAGCATCAAGGAGTGAAAGAATTATTTATTCTCCTGGTCTGGGTCTTGAGCCAGTGTTATGTGAAGGCCATGACTTTACAAAAACGTGTATTGATGTAACTGGGAAAATTGGTTACAAGGATGCATGTATAAAATCTGTTTATAAATTGTTTGATGTGATTTAGTAAAGTGTTTTTCCCTGAAGGAGAGGGGGAGAAGAAAAACATTCGGTAGTGCGCCTTTTGGTTGATTGGAAAGATTGCGTGTGCGTATGGAGTAAATGCTGTCATGAATGCATGTGTGCAAAAGTGACAGTGTGACATATATGTTGGGTCACCTCTGCTGCTGCTGGCTAGTGTTATATCCCATGCCAGTGTAACTGTCAGTATGTCAGTATGGCGGGTGTCAGTTGTTTCATTGCGTGTTTTGAGACTGGTGTCTAAATCTTATAGTGGTGTTGATGTGTTGACTGTGATGGTGCCTGAGACTTCTGTTTGCTTATACCTGTGTTGGCACAGGGGTATAGTTGAGGGGGTTCTTTTGGTGACTGATGGAGCACTAGAATCGGTTGTGGTTGTCACGTTGAATGACTTTTGTGTTTGTGACTCTGAATGGTGTTTGGGCCGTTAGGTCAGTGACATTATGGGGTGGCGGAATATTGATCAGCCAGTCAATGAATGAATGAACATACGTTTTGTTGAGGGTTTCGTCCTTGGTGTGTTAGTAATTGTCTGGCAGGAGTGTAGCTGTACGACGTGTGTTCTATTGGATGTGACTTGTGACAAGTGACAATGTAGGAATGCGCAAATGTAGTGTGAATCCAGCCACTGATTTGGAGCATGCAGGTGTGTCGTTTCCGCTAGTGCCACCGTTTCCAGTGTGGATGGGCAGTACCTGGTGTTGACCAGACGTCTGGGCTGATGTGACGGCCTGAGGGGCCGACCCAGGCGGAGCTGACCCAGGCTGACCCAGGCGGAGCTGACCCAGGCCGACCCAGGCGGAGCTGACCCAGGCCGACCCAGGCGGAGCTGACCCAGGCTGACCCAGGCGGAGCTGACCCAGGCCGACCCAGGCTTGCAGCCCTGCCGCAGTCGTGGGCGTGCTGGGAAGCGCGCGCGCCCATGTTTGGTGGTGGTGCAGACTCATCCTGGCTCGTACAACCACATCTTTGGGCAGCTGATTCCATGGCGTTAGTCGTCTGGTGTCTTAGGCTGTGATTGCGGGGTTCTACAGCATAACCTTCGACTACTTTTTTTTTTTTTTTTTTTTTTACTCTTTAACCCAGTGGCGTGTATATCGTTTTCTGCATCGTCGTCGTCGTGGCTTTTGTCCACGTTACTCCGTCATCAACGGTGTAGTGTGCGAAAACAGATTAACTGGTCTAAGAGTTGAGCGACTTGTTGGTCACCAGTGGGTGGTTGCTTGGCAGCCTGGTTTTGATGTATGCTTGTGCTTGTAGGTTGGACATTTTGTGTTGTGTGTACTGTTGATGTTGGGAGGGTCTATCGTGCAGGATGGGGGGGTGTGAGCATGATCGTCAGCGTGTCGTATTAAATAAATACATTGTTTATTTGTTAACGTTGTGTGGGCGTGTTGTATGAGAGGGGCGGTGTTAGTATAGGTGTTTTCCCTTCAGACCTTAGCGCGTCTGACAACTTGGTGGAGATGCGGGGTACCTTTTGTGTTGGGTTAGGTAGAGTAGGGGGGGGGGGGGGTAGTTTAGCGGGTGGTTGGTTGGGTGTGCGCCTTGGTTAGGGAGGCGGGGCGATTAGAACTGTGAGTGGCTGTCAAGCATAACCTCAGTTCCTTTGTCACGGACCAGTTTTTTTTATTTTTATATAGTGTTAGTTCTTTCCTTATTCTGTTAATATTTATCTTTTTCTTTCGTAGCGCTTGTTCTGTTCCACCTCTTCTATTCTGTCAAAGTATATTTCCTTCTCTGCTTTCCCCCCCCCCCCCCCCCCTTCCACTTGCATTTTACCTGTCGCTTGCCTTAAATGGACTAGCGTACAGAGCAGTCCATTATAAGTGCCACCGACCAATCAGCTTTGCCTTCACGTAGGCTGGCTGGCTGCGTGTTGCGCCTAGTGCAACAAGGGAGTGTGTGCAGATCCGCTCAAGAGATAGGGTGTGTGTGTTTCATTTAACATCCACCTGAGGAGGATTGTGAACTTCGTTTAGTCCGTCTTGCAGTTTTTCACCTGCTGTACCTCGAATTGTCTCAGTGGCATCTCTGGCTGGAAGGTTCGTGATTGCGTACATTGCTGTGGTTAAGGTTTGAGCGAATGTGCGTGTGTTTGAACGAGTATTCTTATTTTATTCGTTTTGTTCAATTCGTTATGATTTCCTTGAATTTTGGTCACAGGAGGATAGAGGGGAGGCACAGGGGGGTTAGTTCGTGTTGGGAGTTTTTATATTATTTTCATGTGTAAGGTACGAGTGAGTGTGAATCAGTTTTGCTCTGAATTTCGTGTCTGTTAGTTTTGCTTTGAGTTCAGAGGCTATATATTTCCTTGACGTGTTTTTAAACGCCAAGTTTTATTATGTTCTATGTATATAAAATGGCCGCCAATATTCATTCCAATGTGGCCGCCGTTGTGACGTAGAGGTCACTGGGTGACCTTCTTGGGTTAGCCAATGAATAGCAAGTTTGGGCCTGGCTCAAGGTCGTTATTTTTCATAACCGTTTTTGGTCGTAAAATATAGTGGCCAAGAACGCCCTTCTGTTCCATGCTTTAGCCTGGGACTTTATTTATTATTTATTAACTTATGTTCTTGGTGGAAGCCATTTTTGTTTTCTTTCCAATATGGCGTCTTGTTTACTTCCCCTTTTATTTTTTTTTTTGGGGGGGAAGTTTTTCCATGTGTTGGTTTTAGTTTGACTTTGACAGATTTTGATTAGAGAATTTATTTCATATTTTCTATGGAAGTGGGACTTAGCCATAGTTGGCTCAGGTTCCTCATTTTTCCCCAAAAATTTCCATTGGTTAGAGGAAGCGTGACTTGGCCACATTTTTGCAAATAAATTATTATAATAATTTCCGTCAACGTTGGACTTAGTCGTTCATTGACTTTATTCCATTGTATTTTTAGCAAGAATTTCCGCGGTGTAGTCCATTGTCTGACTTTGCAAATTTCTTCAACTTAATTATTATAATAATTTCCATTCAAATTTAACTAGCTGTCCAGGGCTAAGAATAGTATTGGTTTCTTAGTTTCTTGTTTACACTTGTAAACATTTAATTTAATCGTGCCTGTTAGGGTTCCTTCCCTTAAGCCACTGGCCTCTGGTATTCAGTGGTCGTGAACTTCATGTTCGGTTTGAGATTTATTCTCTCTATTCGGAGCAAGGTGGATTAACCTCATCCGCCGGGAATAGTCATTGTGTTTTAACTTGGAATGTTGATCAGTTTGTCTCCTGTTCTTCATCATCTCAATAAGCCTTTTTAGCTTCAACGTGGGTTGAAGATATTAGGATTAAGCCTAAGAGTTGGAGATTTGTAATCATTATATCTCAGTTAGCTGCTCTTGTGGAACTCATTCTCTAACGGAGTGATTTGGCGACATTAGGTTGTTTGTGACTGTCTGATCACGACAATAGGGACAATGCTGCGCTCAGTCAGGTAGTGTCGTCGTCCTTAAGTTGAACTGTGCTCAGACAAGGCTTGGTATGTCTGTTTTCTTTAGAGCCAAGAACCCCGACGTGTAACTTCAGCTACACTCACCGGATCCGTTGGACAGTCTGGGACCGAAGTCCGGAGGGGCTTTTCACTGGTCCAGGCTGCCATCATCTGTCACTCCAGGAAGGTGACAGTGCACACCTACCCGCGCAGCGCTTTCACTGCTGACCTGAGCCAGCGCGCGCTGAGGGCTCGCCATCCTGTACCTCGGGGACGCAGCCGGAAGTGCCCTTTGCTCTTTCACCTTGGGGGGGGCGAGGGCTGTCCAGTCCATTGTGTTTTCCCCACTCTTCTCTCAGCGATCACCAGCATAGAGAGTGGGGGAAGATGCTTCCAGCAACCCATCGGTTAACGTCGCTTCTGCTTCGCCCCCGCTAGATGAGACCTCTGAGTCAGTTGCCGTCGTTTAGCCGTCGGGAATGGTGATCGTCGTCAATTAGCCGCCGAATGTGATAATTTCATTATTTAGTCGACGGGTGTGTTATCAGCAGTGGTTAGTCGATGAGTGTGTTATCAACAGTGGTTAGTCGACGCGTGTGCTAACCACCTTCGAATAGTTGGCGAGAAAGTAGTCGACATCATTTAGTCATCATTGAGGTGAACTGTGCGCGGTTTCTTCTTAACCTCTATAGTTGTCTTTTTTTTTGAGAGGTTCTTTCCTCTAGACTGAGTGCCGAGGGCCCCAATTTAGTCAGGCTTCAGTCTTTGTCAACAAGAGACAGAGTGTGTGGTTGAGAGAGTTCTATCGATACACCTTGGTTTTTTGTAGTGACTTTTGGTCATTTAAGAGGTGTGAGTGCATGCAATTTTGACCACAGGTCGGTTAACCCATCCATGGTTTTGGTTTCCATATTGTGGTTACCTTAGTGATTGTTTTTGGGGTCACGGTTGCACATGTGTTATAGTTCTCTTATGTACTCAACCTTTTCTCTTGTTCTTTCCATTTCTTAACTATCCTTCGGTTTCCCTTCCTTCTAGCTTTCTTCTCTGGGATTTTGTTTGTTTGAGAGAGTGTAGGTTGATTGTTGGTGTCAATGTATTCGTGGAGCGATTGTAAATAAATAATCTAGAGTGAACCTTGTCTTTGTCATAGTGCGTGCGGCTGCGAGTTGGGGATCTAAAAGGGATCGCAATCCCTCTTCCACTAGGGAAGTTACATTGGTGGAGATGCGGGGTACTTTTTAAGGAAGGGAGGTGTTAGGTGGTTTGGTGGGAGGGGTGTCTCGTCTTGTGTTGTGTCGTTTGATGCAAGGGTGTGTTAGCTGTGTGAGAGTGGGAGGTTGGTGGGAGTACTGGGCTAAGCCAGGGGAGCCCTTGCCACAGCAGGATTAAGGTATCGTCAGCGAGCCTTCTGCCCGGGGAGCGCTACTTGGGCAATCCTCTGTGGGTGTTCTACTCTTTTCCCTCGTCCCTCTTTCATTTTTCTCTAGTTTTCCTTCTTCTTCATTTTTATTTTACATTTTCCGGTTATTTGGGTTGTGTCATGAGTTGCCATGGCCGAGTCTGTGGAGGGAGTCGTGACTCGACAGCGGGCTCACGCTACAGCGACGTGACCTTCCGCCGGGGCTCCTTCGGTCACTTTAGCTCCGTCTTATGTCGTTTCGCTAGACTCGGGAGTGTCATCTCAGTTCACCTCGACACCTGTGTCGTCGCTCCAATTCGGCACCTCTACTGTCACTTCTACGGTCACCATTTCAACGCCGGGGGTGTCTCTGCTTACGCCGTCCCGTGTCCATGATACAGTAATGGCAGGGAGATCCTTCCGGTCGGGCGAGCTTGATGAAATCTCGAGGATTAGGTCCCTGGGACTCGCCTGTGGTCTTACTCTAGAGCAACTTCCTGCATTTGTGCTCCAGGAAAGGATGCGTCGCGAGGATGCCTTAAGATTGGAGGTCTTGCGGCGTGAGGATGTCCTGAGGCAGGAAGCGAAACAAGAGGCCATTAGGAAGGAGGAGGCAGCTCTCCGTAGAGAGGAGTTGGCACAGAAGGAGAGAGAACTCGAGAGACAAGAAGCTTTAAGGAGAGAAGAGTTTCATAGACAGGAAGAGCTAAGGAGAGAAGAGTCTCAGAGACGGGAAGAGCTACGGAGGGAGGAATTGAGGTTGCGACAACAAGAGCTGGCAGCAATACAGGCAGCCGCTAATAGGACTTTGGAGGGAGGTGTGGCCAGCGCAGGTTCCAGCTACAAATTGAAGTTGGACCCGTGTGATGACCATACTGACATCGACACCTACCTGGCACATTTCGAGCGGGTTGTCACCGCCAACGGATGGCCAAAGGAAGTCTGGGGGTCGAGATTGGCACCTCAGCTTCGAGGGAAGGCACGCAATGCTTTCGTCAGGTTGGACCCGGGAACAGCTACCGACTATGAGACCCTTAAGAGAGCACTCTTGGAGGAGTATAAAAGAAAAGAGGGGCGGTGTTAGTATAGGTGTTTTCCCTTCAGAGCTTAGCGCGTCTGACAACCTCACCAACACTTCGATGAAATAAGAAAGTTGTTCGCTGGAGTTAGGCAACGGGATCCTGCAATTGATCGTGTATGTAAAAAACTTCGTCTTTATGATGTAAGACTCGAAGACTACTTAATAACCAAATATGGGCTGTGGCTGGATTTTAGATCTACATTTGATAACAGATTGTTTGGAAGTGGAGAAAGGATAGGGCAAGATGGCATAAAAATAAATATTCACAAGAAAGCAGATGGAAACGCTCCATAAAAATGCATATTTTTATGGTTTGTGATGCTCAGTTAAACATTGAAGAAAACAGGTTAAAAGATGTGGCTTATTAAAATGCAGAAGAAATATTCTAATAAAAACAGATGGATAGCTTGAAGTTTCTTCCTAAAGATCCGCACTGTTCTCTTATCGCGGATTACAGCTGTGGGAAAACTGTCTTGAAACTTGATTTGTTACAAACAATATACAGGTTTCATTAAAAGCACATTGTTATATTCTGCACAACCATTAAGCACAACAAGTCTACAAAGAAAGGAAGTTTATTTGGACAGACGAGAATATATTTTTAGTTGATCCTAGCGACAAGCTAAGTGTCACGACCGACCCCTGGAGGTCTGCCCTGACAGGATCGGTCTAGATGGGATAAAGGGGAGTAACTGAACTCGCACACCCCGCAAGAGACCACACAAGAAAGATTGCGATACAACACCCCATTTATTCACACCAAAAACACACATATCCACAAATAAGCATTCCAAAGCACACAACATGCACAATCACAATCAAGCATTTCAACGCACACGACATAACGCAATCAAACATTTCAACACACACACATGCACAATAAATTTTAAATAAGCATTTCCAGCACACACAACATAAAACCCTGATTAAAATAAGCATTTCCAGCACCCACCCTTTTTCCCTATCTCATGTAGTCCCCCACACCCTGCCTCTCCAAAGCCACTGGGAGCACCTGACGCACCAGGTGCCCCAAACCGGGTCGGTTCTTGAACAGAGTGTCCTTCGATGCCGACACCACTGACACACACAACATACGCCCAATCGCAAAGCCCAGAGCTACCACACCGGTCACATGGGCTGTTTGAAGTGCGAGGACGGTGGAGAGCGCATCCCGTGGGACGAGGTGTTGTCGCTGGAGGTCCCGGCAGGGAATCAGGACCGTCCGGCAAAGCCACGTGCTTTTTCCCCCAGCGGGGGCCCGATCAGTGTGCGGCCCCAACCAGTGTACGGCCCCAACCAGTGCAGGGTCCGGGTTTAAGCCCCCGGGAGGAGGAAAACGGAATGGGAGGAAAGAAGAAAGGGTACTGGAACCCCGCAGTCAGTACGGTCTGGCATATGCTGTTAAATCCCAACAGCCCCTCGCATGAAGGGCGAGGGGAGGCTTGCCGAACACATCAATATCCCAGCCCAACACAGACCCGAGCATAAAAACAGTAAACAAACCAACTGAGGAATGTTCGCTAAAAGGTCTCCTCACACGAAGCAGGGAAGAGACTGCATTAAATTACAGGCTATAAAACAATATGAATTATCTTCATCCTTCCCCCACTCACGTTCAAAAAATTTTCCTTTCTTAGGAACTGAACTAATACAGTAACCACTGCTTTTTAACTGCCCCCAAAATTTTCAATAATAATAATTCAATGGGACAATTATCCCCACATTTTATAGCAACATTTCAAAATAACACAAATCTCCAACCACGCACCCAAACGAAAATCATGCGAAAACCACGTTCGCAACAAAAAATCGTTCTCCTTGCCCCCCAAAACGGGGGTCAAAAAAAGAGTCCCGAATTGACAGGGGGGGCGAGCGAGACCAAGCAATCCCCAACCTGTCACCATTTTTTTTTCTCTCCCATCCCCACCGACACCGCTCACAGATGCATAAAAAGGAGAAAAATTTTTGGGGATATAATTTTAGAATGGCCAGGTAAGATTTTGAATTAACCAAAAAAAGCGGTCTCAAACAATATTTTTTTTAAAATTTTTTGAAAACAAAAAAAAATTTGCGAAAAAGGAAAATTACCGGCAAACAAAAAAAAAAAAAAAAAAAAAAACCCACGAAACTGATGCTTCCCAGCTCCCCGTGGGTGACCCGGAAGGGGGGGGTTAAACGACTCCTCCCCCTTGTCCAGTCGAGAGGACCAGCAAGCAAATGCGGAAAAGAATGATTTTCCCTCCCCTAAGGCCGCTGTAGGAATGAAGGTACCGACCGACCTTCAACGAAGTGGGGAAGAACCCGGACCGGGGCAGGCGCTCCCCAAAAAATCTTCCCCTCGATGAAAAAAACCCGTCTAAACGATGGCGGCCAAAAATGGCCACCCAGTCACATGAGAATACCTCAAGCCCCAAAAGGGAAACTTGCAGTGCGGAGGTGAAAAGACAGTGAGAGGCCGATAGAAGCAAGTTCAGGAAAGGGCCGCCACCCGGAACCTGCAGGAAAAATTGCACGGGGGATGGAATTTGAGAGAGAGAGAGAAGAGAGAGAGAAAGCAAACCCAACCTGGCTGAACACATTAAGGTGCAAACGCACCCAAGCCACATTAAGGGACGGGTACCCGACCACACAACGACAATAAAAATGAAAAATTCCCCCACCCCAGATGGGGCAATCGTCGTAGGCCTCGTGAAAAAAACTCGGACACTAAGCGACTGTTTAGAACATTACTATGACTATTTTGGGGGAAAGAAACACTGTTTTTTTTGATGACTGTTCACGAACGAGACATTGTTAAAAAAAAAAAGCTCTGTCAAAGCTAGCCTTTAGTGGACGCCACGCCTTAGTTTCTGTGTGGCTCTTAACTCAAAAATACAATGCCGTCTTAAAAGACTTTAGATCGCAGTTAAAATCGGTTGTATTATTTTACACTAAGGACAAAGATAGTTTTGAAGAATGTTTAAGTGAAAATTATATAATAAGGGACAAAGATGAGCTAAAAATAATAAAAGAGCAGTTAGAAAAATCTAAGCACGCTAAGCTATGCTTACGGACTGACCCTCCAGTTCAATACGTTTGTTTATTATCATTTGTTTATTATTGATTGCTTATAACAATTTGTTTATTATAATTTTTATATTATAAAAAGAATGTCTCGGGGGCCAGAATCAAAAGCACAGCTAGCTCCTAAATGCACTGCAGTAGAGTTAAAAGACCTAGCAGACACAACTGAGTTTGATCTAATAGGAGTGCCAGGAAATGTTTATGGATTTGAATACACAGATGATGGGGCTTACAAACGAACAGAAATTGAAGACAAAAAACGACAGCAGTATCCTACCCTAGAAGAGATAAGAAATTTAAGGGCAAACGATTTTGGCAAACACGAATACAAACTTCATAAAAGAGAGAATGCTTGGGCGTTACTTCCTGAAATTGACTGGAATTTAAAGTTTGAACTACGAAGTCCCAATGTATACTTTGATAAGAACAACAATTTTAGAAAAGCTTTAAATGAAGGGCCCATTCTTGTTAGCCTAGTTCCAGGAACGCAACAGAAAAAACAGATTGAAATAACTATGCAGGGTTCTGAATATATGCTTGTCACGACCGACCCCTGGAGGTCTGCCCTGACAGGATCGGTCTAGATGGGAGTGAAGGGAGTGGCTGACCTCGCACGCCTCGCAAGAGCCCACACGAGAAAGATTACGATACAACACCCCATTTATTCACACCAGCACACACGGTCATAAATAAGCATTCCAACACACACAACATGCACAATCACAATCAAGCATTCCAACGCACACAACATGCACAATCACAATCAAGCACTCCAACACGCACAACATGCACGATTATAAATAAACATTTCACCATACGACGTACACAATCACAATTACAGCATTCCAGCACATATGACATCTACACAATTATAAAGAAACATTTCCAGCATCCATCCCTTCCCACACCCTGGAGTGCCTCCACACCCCTGCCTCTGTCAAGTCTACTGGGAGCACCCTATCGCACTAGGTGCTCCGAACCGGGTCGGTTCTCGCAGGGAATCGCTCAAAGCCGACACCCTCGACACACAAGCAGGCAGTGAAGAGCGCGTCCCGGAGGGGGGGGGGGGGAAACGTGGCGCTGTTACTGGAGGTCCTGGACGGGGGTCAGGGCCGGCCAGTCAAGACGGCGGGCTCCTCTACCAGTCCGCGGTCCCGACCAGAGCGTGGCCTCGACCAGCGCGTGGCACCATCCAGTCCGCGGTCCCAGCCAGAGCGTGGCCTCAACCAGCACGTGGCACCATCCAGTCCGTGGTCCCAGCCAGAGCGTGGCCTCAACCAGCACGTGGCACCATCCAGTCCGTGGTCCCAGCCAGAGCGTGGCCTCAACCAGCACGTGGCACCATCCAGTCCAGACTCGGGTGAAGCCCCGGGAGGGGGGGGGGAAACGTAGCTGGGAGGAGAGAAGAAAGGGAGGGAAGGAAGAAGGAAGGAGGAAGGGTACTGGAACCCCGCTGTCAGTACAGTCTGACCCATGCTGTTAAATCTTAACAGCCACTCGCATGATGGGCGAGGGGAAGTCTACTAAATGCACCAATAATCCCAGCTCAACACAGACCTGAGCATAACACAGTAAACCCATCGAATCAGGAATGTTCACTAGGGTCTTCTCACACGATGCAGGTAAAAGACTGCATTAAATCAACAGGTATAAAACAAATATGAATTATCTTCACCCTTCTCTCACTCACGTTTAACATTTGCCTTTCTTAGGAAATAACCAACACAGCGACCATCGCTTTATAACTGCCACCACATTTGCAAATAATAATTCAATGGCATAATTGTCACATTTTATAGCCACATTTCAAAATAACACAAATCTCCAACCACGCATCCGAACGACAAATCATGCGTACGCACACTCGCGAACATAAAACTCGTTCTCCTTGCACACACAAACAGACGGTGGCCGAAGGATAAGAGTCCGGCGAATGTGACAGGGGCGGACGAGCGAGACCAAGCAAGTTCCAACCCTGAATCACCAGGTTCTCTCCCATCCCCACCGACTACCGCATCACCAGATGCATAAACAGGAGAAAGAATTTTGGAAATAATTTCGAATGGCCAGGTTAAAGATTGAATTAACCAGAGAAAAGGTCTCACACAATATTTCTCTTACAATTTCGAAAACAAAAGAAAATTGCGCAAAAGAGAAGACTAAGCCGGCTAACAACAACAAACAAAACAAACAAACCACGAAACTGATGCTTACCAGCTACCCGTGGGTGACCCAGAAGAGGCGGGTCAAACGACTCTCTCTGCCCTCTGTCCAGTCGAGAGGACAGAGGCACAGGTGCGGAGAAAGAAGAAGTGATGTCCCTCTCCTACAGGCCGACTGTAGGAATTGAAGATACCGACTGTACCCTCGATGATACGGTGAAGAACCAAGACCGGAGCAGGCGCTCCCAGAGACATCTTCCGCTCGAGTGAAGAGCTAACCTCCCTCAGCAATGGCGGCCAACATGCCATGCTGCGTCACAGAGTGAGCATACTTCAAACTAAAAGAAATGAAGCACGTGCGACAGGTAAAAAGACAGGCGAGAGGCCGATAGACAGCAAGTTCGAGAGAAAGGTACCAGCCACCCATGAACCTGCAGGATGAATAGCACGGGCAGTGGAATTAGAGAGAGAGAGAGAGAGAAAGCAAATCGAAGTTGAGCTGAACTACACCAAGGTGCAACCGCACCACAAGCCACATTAAGGGACGGATACACGACAACAGCAACGACAATAAATAAATGAGTAATTCCGCCGCCCTAGATGGTCAAACGTCGTAGGCCTCGTGACAAACTCGTGACAATGCTACAGAGAAAGAAGTCCTTAGCTGAAGTGGGGGGTGACACCGTCGGTTTAGAATTTACCCCAACGCTACAGTCACTACCTAGGCAAATGACGATGATTTTTCGCTTATTTATTACTCCGAGGGAGGGCGATACTAGTTTGCCAGAACATACGTTAATCAGAGGTATACAAATAAAGGCTGAAAACTTGAATGCCCCTCTTAAACTCAGTATTGCAATTAATAAAAACGGAGATGAAATAAACACCCTTTAATCATCTGACAAGGTTACTATAATGGTTGACAAAGACAAACTAACAGTACTCGACTTTATTTTCATTAAGTATGTTAATTTTATTGCGTTTTACTCTGTTAATGAAGTGCTGCCCGAAGGATTAATAAGAAGATAGTATAAGATTAATTTAAAAAATAATCATATTTAAAAAATGGAGGTTCAACAGTTTAGGTTAAAGCAAATAACTGAACTTCAAAAGGAAATAGAAAGCGACTTGGATAAGTATAGGGTTACTAGAAAGAAATATGCTAAAGCTTTAAATACTCTTTCTTATGTAATTATGGCTCATCAGCTGTAGCTAGCGTAAGTGCTGGGTCTAGTATTGCTCTTTTAGTTACTGGGTTGGGGCGCCAGCCTCTTTAACATTAGGGAGCCTTGGTTTAGGGTTAGGCGCTGTGTCTATGATTGTAAGCGCTGTTTTAAAAAAATTAACTCCTAAATTACAAAAGCACACTGCCATTGTAGCCCTAGCATCAGCAAAACTTTGTTTATTAAGATTAAGAATAAGCAAATCATTACAGGATGAAAACATTACAGACGAAGAATTTCAGAAGCTTATGGCTGATGGTGAGGAGAGAGAATGTAAATATCTTCGTTCAAGCTCACCATCTTATTTTGCACGAAAACCCCCTTTTTCACATACAAATCACGTCCATGACATGTCAATTTTGGCCAATTTTAACACCTGTTTCTAAACAAAATTAACACCCCAAAACCTCTAAAATCGACGTAATTAGCACATTGAAACGGGGGTTTCCGTGCAGAATAACATGGGCGATCACGAACGAAGATATTTACATTCTCTCCCGGGACATAAAATCAACTAAAAATTTATATGGCTTGACAATACTACTCCGAGACTGGAAACGCATATAACTTCTTCTGATTCTTGCCACAAAACAAGAGAAACTGATTACTAATTTTTTAATGTGTGTTTTTTGATTAAAATGACAGACAG